>ONZH01017536.1:0-38437 GCA_900303285.1 Rhinella marina
ATGTCCACAGGAGGGATCCCAGAGGGATGTCCACCAGGCCCCAGAGGCCATGTCCACAGGCAGAGGCATGTCCAACAGGCAGAGGCATGTTCACAGCAGAGGGATGTCCCAGGCAGAGGAACAGTTCTCAGTACCAGAGAAGTGAGGCCACAGCCAGCAGGGCCGAAGCTGTTTCCCCGGCCAGCGGCCAGTCGAGGCGAAAGCTCCCCCATCGAGGCCCTCGTACTTCGTGTGGTGGTGGAGATATTTTATGTTTTGGTTGCGGATGACAAACTGAACCGTCGAGTTTGCACCACTCTTCCACTCAAACTGAGTAGGGCTCTGAGAAGAGCAATCTGACCACCTCAGGCATGCGGCGTCACTTGGAATTCAAGCACTGGGCTGAGTGGGAGAGAGCAAACGCAATACAAACTGCCGCCCCGGTCTTGCTGCACTGCTCTTCCCCTTTGTTTGTGTGCTGCCACTGCGGTCCAGACCTCCAGCCAGGACACCTCCACATCTGCCTCTGCCTCTGCCTCTGCTACTTTGGGGCCTTCTCCTTCAGCCTCCCTTCCCCGCCCCTTCCCCGCCCCCTCTTCGCCTGCACCTTCACACTCCTCGTCCCAACAACTGTCCATCTCGCAGGCGTTCGATCCGCAGGCGAAGTACGCCTCGAGTCACCCCCAAGCCCAAGCCTTAAACTGCCACATCTCCAAACTGCTGGCCCTGAGATGTTGCCGTTTAGGCTTGTGGAGACGCAGGCCTTCCGCGACCTGATGGCGGCTGCCGCACCTCGCTATTCCGTCCCCAGCCGCCACTACTTTTCCCGGAGTGCCGTCCCCGCCCTGCACCAGCACGTGTCGCGTAACATCAGGCGGGCCCTGAGGTACGCAGTCAGCGCAAAGGTCCACTTGACCACCGACGCGTGGACAAGCGCTTGTGGCCAGGGACGATACATTTCTTTGACGGCACACTGGGTGAATGTAGTGGAGGCGGGGACGGGGTCGCAAACAGAGACGGCCTACCTACCACCCCCGCCCAAGATTGCCAGCATGGGTTCTGATAAACCCCCCTCCTCCTCCTCCTCCTCCTCCTCCTCCTGTGCCTTAACATCGCCCTCAGCCGCTAGCTGGAAGCGTTGCAGCACTGGCGCGGGGAGACGTCAGCAGGCGGTGCTTAAGCTCATCAGCTTGGGCGACAGGAAGCACAGCGCCCCAGAGGTGAGGGACGCCATACTGCAGCAGACGGAGATGTGGCTGTCGCCGCTGCAGCTAGGACCAGGCATGGTCGTGTGCGATAACGGCCGTAACCTGGTGGCGGCTCTGGAGCTTGCCGAACTCAATCACGTACCATGCCCTGGCCCACGTTTTTAATCTGGTAGTCCAAAATTTCTAAAGACTTACCCCAACCTGGCAGAGCTACTGGTGAAAGTGCGGCGCTTGTGCGCACACTTTCGGAAGTCAACTGTAGCTGCTGCTAGCTTAAAAAAACTCCAGCAACGCCTCCATTTGCCTGAACATCGGCTGTTGTGCGAACCTGCCGACTCGCTGGAATTCCACCTATTCCATGTTGGCCAGGGTGTGTGAGCAGCAGAGAGCATTGATGGAGTACCAGATTAATAATCCACGCGTGCCTCCAACTCAGCTCCCTCAGTTTGCCAACCACGAGTGGCCATGGATGGCAGACGTATGCGATGTACTGCGTATCTTTGAGGAGTCCACCAAGAAGGTCAGCAGCGAGGACGCTATAGTGAGCGTAACCATCCCGCTCCTATGCGTCCTTAAAGAATCCCTCATCGCAATAAGGGAGAACGCATTGCACGCAGAGGAGACGGGGGTAGGAGGAGACGCAACGGAGCTACACAGTCAGACCACACTTTTGTCTGCTTCACGGTGGCAGTTGCAGGAGGAGGATGAGGAGGAGGAGGACGACGTGGAGGTGGCTGTGGAAGAGGAGGAGGATGCTGGCGGCGAGGGTAGCAGTCAGGCTGTGCGCGTCCCATTGGTTCAGCGCGGATGGGGCGGAGAGGAGGCGGAAGAGGAAGAGGAGGAAATGGCAAGTGATCC
Source organism: Rhinella marina (assembly GCA_900303285.1). Classification (NCBI taxonomy): domain Eukaryota; kingdom Metazoa; phylum Chordata; class Amphibia; order Anura; family Bufonidae; genus Rhinella; species Rhinella marina. Next base: position 2,046 of record ONZH01017536.1, read on the forward strand.
TTCTGGTGGGGGCAGTGACGTCATGCCTATTCAGAGTCTGGCACACATGGCTGACTTCATGCTGGGCTGCTTTTCCCGGGACACACGTGTTGTCCGGATAGTGGAGAACAAACTGTACTGGGTCTTCGCAATCCTGGACCCCCGGTATAAAGATAACGTCTCCTCTTTTATTCCGGTAGAGGGAGAGGACGAATCGATTGCTGGAATACCAGAGGGAACTCGTGCAGAACATGATGGAGATTTTCCCACCCAGCATCGCTGGCGGCAGAGAGGAGAGGGTCTCCCAGAGTCCCCTCAACATCGATCAGGCCCACAGCCACCAGGGGAACACTCTCCAAGGTGTGGGACACGTTCATGGCACCCCCTCGTGCAACTTCCATCACTGCGGGGCCCGCTATCAGCAGGAGGGACAAGTATCGGCGGATGTTGCGGGAGTACCTGGCAGACCGTAACCCTGTCCTCCCCGATCCCTCGGCGTCCTACACTTACTGGGTCTCCAAGTTGGACACGTGGCTGGAACTGTCCCTGTACGCCTTGGAGGTGCTTGCCTGCCCTGCCGCCAGCGTGCTATCAGAAAGGGTGTTCAGCGCTGCCGGGGGCATTATCACGCGATAAGCGCAGCCGCCTGTCAACCGACAGTGCCGACAGGCTGACGCTAATCAAAATGAACAGCAAGTGGATTGACCCGGACTTTGCTTCTCCAACCGTGGAAAGCAGCCAAAAGTAAAGTGCCATATGTATGAAGTGCCATTTCCTCCTCCTCCTCCTCCTTAACCGCCGTAGAATTGCTCCGTAAATAAGAACAATTTATATATTTATGGCTCACCTCTTGGGCCTGCGCTAAATGTTTAAGAGGTCTCACCTCTTGGGCCTCCACATAATTTTTAACGGGTCTCCCCTCTTGGGCCTCCACATAATTTTTAAGAGGTCTCACCTCTTGGGCCTCCACAAAATGTTTAACACGTCTCACCTCTTGGGCCTCCACAAAATGTTTAACAGGTCTCACCTCTTGGGCCTCCACATAATTTTTAACGGTCTCCCCTCTTGGGCCACCACATAATTTTTAAGAGGTCTCACCTCTTGGGCCACCACGTAATTTTTAAGAGGTCTCACCTCTTGGGCCTCCACAAAAGGTAAATAAATTATAAATTATAATTTTGGTAACATTCTCATTTTAATGTGTTCAGTCTTTACATACAAAATCTGGTACAAAATAGCATTCTCAGTATTCAAAAAAACAAAACAAGACTTTAAAACGTTTTAAGTGGCTGCAGTAGCATCATGAAATCAACTCTCATATACTGAAGGCAACAGCATATACATATAAAAAAAAGGAAAAAAAATAAAAAGAATACTCCTTCCTCTGTAGAAAATAACTCTGTGCTGCCCTCAATACATTTAAACTGATTTTTCATGATAGTTGCCTTTATAAAATGAGTGTAACCATTTTACATTGCATGCAAATCTGTGGATAACTGCAGCCTTTAAAAGGTGTCACCTCTTGGGCCTCCACATAATTTTAAGAGGTGTCACCTCTTGGGCCTCCACATAATTTTTAAGAGGTGTCACCTCTTGGGCCTCCACATAATTTTTAAGAGGTGTCACCTCTTGGGCCTCCACATAATTTTTAAGAGGTGTCACCTCTTGGGCCTCCACAAAACGTTTTCGAGGTCTCACCTCTCGGGCCTCCACATAATTTTTAAGAGGTGTCACCTCTCGGGCCTCCACATAATTTTTAAGAGGTGTCACCTCTTGGGCCTCCACATAATTTTTAACACGTCTCACCTCTTTAGCCTCCACACAATTTTTAAGACGTCTCACCTCTTGGGCCTCCACAAAATTTTCCATGAGCCTCTGGCCAGCCCACGGCCTCTTCCTGCCTTTTGCGGTCCTACGCATCCCTCAACATCCCCACTGCTTTACCTGCTAGACATGACACTGGGCCAGGTCGGGTCACTGACATCTCAAGCGCCAACAATTTGGGCATTTTAAGGCTTCTGCATGTGTTTGAGTTGTTTTTACATTTTAAAGAAGACATGTCTGACCACATCTCACACACACACACACACAATGACAATTAGGGGTGGGGTCTATTTGCTTTCCCCCTTGCCTATGCCATCTGTGGTTGTCATAGGCAACGTGATTTTAAGGGGTGGCAGAATTTTATCTTCTTTTTTGTCTAGTTTGGCTTGGGGTCCATGGCAATGTAGAGGAAAGAAGGTTTCCTTGTATGGTCTCACTTTACAGAGAGGTTAGATTGTGTTTGGAGTGTATTGTTGAGAGGCTGTGATAGTGGCGTAATAGTGCGACTTGGGCGCGTTATATGCACCCAGACATGCTTCCCCTGCTGTCCCAGTTGCATTCCAGCAGTGTTGGCATCCTTTTCTGAGGTTCCAGGGTGGACTTGGTGACCTCCAAGTGGTCGAATTGAGATTTCCAAGTGGCGAGCATTTTTTTCCCATAGACTTTAATGGGATTCGATATCCGGTCGAATAGTCGAATTTCGCGGTCTATTCGAATCGAATTTCGAACTTTCGAATATTTCACTACTCGCTCATCTCTAATCATAAATGATGTGATCACTGACAAACAATTGCTTGCTGATTGTTCACTCACTGCACATATCAACGATTGCTCAATCTTATGATCTGTCGTACAATAAATGCCATGCAAAAAAAAAAAACCTTTAGATAATTAAAGATATTTCTGTACACTGTATATACAAAGGTATGGACCTCCTTTGTCAGTTCATCACCTACTGAACACTGTATGAGTCTATGACAGCTGTATTGTCTATACCAGCAGTGCACAAAGTTTTCTGGTTGGGGGCCACATCGTCAGACTGAACCAACATCAAAGGCTGAAAATAAAATTTAAAGGGGTATTAACAAATAAAATACTGTATTAATAGCATATTGAACAGAATACAGTATATACCATTAATGTCTAGTTTAAGTTCCAGGACTCCCATCTAACGGGAGAATACATGAAAAATACATTTGGGCAGCCATAAGACATAGACATACATGTCTGTTACCAGATAGTTGGGGGCCGTACAAAATGGTATCATAGGCCGCAGGCTGTGCACCACTGGTCTATACAGATACTGCAAGAAGGAATTGTGCGCTTCCAATATGGCTGCCCCAATGGAAAGATTTCAAAAATACAAAATAATTGCATTAAACAGCATTTAACAAAAAGAACAAGCATTACTTTTATTTGACACACTTACATCTAAAAAAAAAAAGTAAGCTAAACTAAAATTAATTTCACAAGACAATCCCTTTAAGTTGTGGCGTGTAAGTATGGCAACAACTTTACAAAACTTACAAACTTCCCAGCCCTGGATCCAAAATATGCCAAGATTAAAGGGATTTTTCAAGGAGCAAGATATTAATATTGATATTGGTGGGGCTCTGACTCCCTGCTGATGGAGGAAGCTGCAGTATCTTTATGTTCATTGATCACATGGCCTATTTGCAGCTCAACCCCATTGAAGTGAATGAGTCTTGGATGCAATACTAAGTACAGCCACTATACAATATATGGCGCTGTTCTTAGCTTGCTAGGCTGCAGTACTCACCGAAGGCCTGTGTCCTCTTCAAACAACGGATCAGTGGAGCTGCCATGTGTTGACCCCTAATGATCAGATATTGATGACCTATCCTGAGGAAAGGTCTTCCCTATTGAACTCCAAGAAAAACCCCTTAAATGTGCCCACTCTTTAGAACAAGCTACAAAACAGGTTCCTATTCGGTAGTAACTAAACCACTAGGCTCTATTCTATACGGGAGCCATGATGGATCCGTTATGATTCCTCATACAAAAGGTCTGTTAGATTCCCTTATTTCAAGCTACTTCTTTCCAAAAGCATCAGAAACCTAATAAATGTGAGTGTTAACTGAGCCTTAATACTTAATACAGTATAACAGTAACACACAAAAGAACTTAGAATTCTTTAAAAAAAAAAGTCTGAACCCGAATGTCCTATTCTGCAATTCATCTATCAAGGCCTGGAGGCAGATTTTTCTGTCCTTTTTTTTTTTACACAAGTAATGTTTGTTTTTGTGACAATAAAACTGTTTATTGCAAGCCGAGCTTAACATAAAGTGTGACCGCTAATATCATCCTTGCTGGAAGTCACAGCTCTGTGATACATTCAAAGGCAATACTTAGTGGATGATGAACGCACGGCTGTTCTGTCTAAATTGTATGCTTGGTGTTTATAATATACACTGGTCTATGTAATAGCAGAGGATTAGACAGTGTCAGAAAAAAAGACGTTCATTTCTAAATGGAGAAAGGAAACAAGTCAGACCACCATCAGTATGGTACAACACAGATGTTCTGACTCTTCCAGGCAATGAAAAATGAACTCTGGATTTATAAGTTGGCAGAATATGTGTCACAAATATTTCTCTACTCAGCACCAGTGCTTCTGTGTGCAGCTGTGGACTGTATTTGTCAAGGGCCTGTCACAGAGTGGAGCGATAGCACGTGAAAAGAAGTCGAAAACTCTGCTTTGTGCTGACAGTGTCTTATTGAACGAAATCTATTTTGTGTGAAGACAACAGGAAGTGCTCATTATCCAAAAAGTAAAAAATTGGTATCCAATCTCATATGTTAGAAAACTAAAGTAGTACTTGCATGTACATTTCAATCTCATTTCCTCTCTGTTGGTGTCCCGCAAGGCTCTGTCCTAGGACGCCTGCTCTTCTCTATCTACACTTTCGGCCTGGGACAGCTCATAGAGTCCCATGGCATGCAGTATCACTTGTATGCTGACGATACGCAAATCTACCTTTCTGGTCCAGACATCACCACCTAAGTATCCAGAATGCCACAATGCCTATATTCCATATCTTCCTTCTTCTCCTCTTGCTTTCTAAAACTTAACATGGAAAAAACTGAATTTATCATCTTTCCCCCATCTTGCTCAACAGACCTATCTATCACGATCAACGGTTGCACACTGTCCCCGATCAACCAAGTTCGCTGCCTTGGAGTGACCTTGGATTCTGCCCTCTCCTTCAGACCACACATCCAAGCCCTTTCCACCACCTGCCGCCTCCAACTGAAAAATATCTCCCGGATTTGCGCGTTCCTCAACTATGAGTCTGCAAAAGTGCTAGTACATGCCCTCATCATCTCCTGCCTAAACTACTGCAACATTCTCCTCTGTGGCCTTCCATCTAGCACTCTTGCCCCCCTCCAATCTATCCTCAACTCTGCTGCCCGACTAATCCACCTCTCACCCTGTTACTCCTCTGCTTCTCCCCTTTGCCAATCCCTTCATTAGCTCCCCATTGCCCATAGAATTCAGTTCAAAATACTAACAAATACATACAAGGCCGTCCACAACCTGTTCCCTCCCTACATCTCAGAGCTACTTTCCTGATACATCCCCACATGTAATCTCCCCATCCTCACAAGACCTCCTTTGCTCCTCTACTCTTATCACCTCTTCTCACAATCGCCTCCAAGATTTCTTGCGTGCACCCCCCATATTCTGGAGCCCTCTACCATCAGACTCTCACCTACAGTCATGGCCAAAAGTTTTGAGAATGATACAAATATTAATTTTTACAAAGTCTACTGCTTCAGTTTTTATAATGGCAATTTGCATATACTCCAGAATGTTATAAAGAGTCATCAACTTAACAGCAATTACTTGCAAAGTCAATATTTGCCTAGAAAATGAACTTTATCCCCCAAAACACATTTCAACATCATTGCAGCCCTGCCTTAAAAGGACCAGCTAACATCGTTTCAGTGATTGCTCCATTAACACAGGTGTGGGTGTTGATGAGGACAGGGCTGGAGATCAGTCTGTCATGATTAAGTAAGAATGACACCACTGGACACTTTAAAAGGAGCCTGGTGCTTGGTATCATTGTTTCTCTTCTGTTAACCATGGTTATCTCTAAAGAAACACGTGCAGTCATCATTGCACTGCACAAAAATGGCCTAACAGGGCCTAACACGTGGTCTAAAATGGCAGAAAAGTGTTGATGCCCCATATGCTGTAGCGCATATCAAACCAGGGGAGCAAATCCTGCTCATGTGATCCGTTGCTAACAGCAATCCCCATCAAAAATGCCTACAATGGAGGATGCATGCATTTGATCACATGTACCACAAAAATCATCCTACACAAGGTAACAAATTGTGCAGATGTGCGAACCATATAATCAAACAATCACTGATAAAGGTGCACTGTGGTGGTAGATGCAATTGATAACATATGGCTAAACCCTAACGCTGATGTTAAAATGAGACTTTCGCCAATATATTCTTATATCAAGAACATACCGGAGCCCGAGCACCGCGTCAAGGTATCTCAGAGTGGCTCGGGACCTAACACTAACCTACCTTGCCGTATAGGCAATTGCGGAAGGAGCATACAGGCCTACACACAGCGACCAACTCCTAGTTACCTCTATCCTTCTGTACCAGTCTGTAACTCGTCTTGTTCATGCTTAGTGCAATTGTCTGTATTACGTATGAGCACCCGTTTTCATATGTACAGCCCTATGAAATGAATGGCGCTTTAATAATAAATAATAATAATTAATATTATTATTATGTGAAGACTAGCATATCGAACTATAATACCCTTTGCTGAAGTTTATTTAATTAGCTTACTATATAAGCAGCATTTAGCTTATAATCTTTTTCTTGCTATCTAACTACTTGCAGGTTATATCATCACTGGACTTGTGGAGGACTCATGCTATTGCATAGTATCTAATCATTGCTGGACTTGTGGAGAGCTCATGCTAGTGCATAGTATCTAATCATTGCTGGAATTGTGGAGGGCTCATGCTATTGCACAGTATCTAATCATTGCTGGACTTGTGGAGGGCTCATGCTAGTGCATAGTATCTAATCATTGCTGGACTTGTGGAGGGCTCATGCTATTGCACAGTATCTAATCATCGCTGGACTTGGGGAGGGCTCATGCTAGTGCATAGTATCTAATCATTGCTGGACTTGTGGAGGGCTCATGCTATTGCACAGTATCTAATCATCGCTGGACTTGGGGAGGGCTCATGCTAGTGCATAGTATCTAATCATTGCTGGACTTGTGGAGAGCTCATGCCATTGCACAGTATCTAATCATCGTAGGACTTGGGGAGGGCTCAAGCTATTGCACAGTATCTAATCATCGCTGGACTTGTGGAGGGCTCATGCTATTGCATAGTATCTAATCATTGCTGGACTTGTGGAGGGCTCATGCTATTGCACAGTATCTAATCATTGCTGGACTTGGGGAGGGCTCAAGCTATTGCACAGTATCTAATCATTGCTGGACTTGTGGAGGGCTCATGCTATTGCACAGTATCTAATCATCGCTGGACTTGGGGAGGGCTCATGCTAGTGCATAGTATCTAATCATCGCTGGACTTGTGGAGGGCTCATGCTAGTGCATAGTATCTAATCATTGCTGGACTTGGGGAGGGCTCATGCCATTGCACAGTATCTAATCATTGCTGGACTTGTGGAGGGCTCATGCTATTGCATAGTATCTAATCATCGCTGGACTTGTGGAGGGCTCATGCTATTGCACAGTATCTAATCATCGCTGGACTTGTGGAGGGCTCATGCTATTGCACAGTATCTAATCATCGCTGGACTTGTGGAGGGCTCATGCTAGTGCATAGTATCTAATCATCGCTGGACTTGTGGTGGGCTCATGCCATTGCACAGTATCTAATCATTGCTGGACTTGTGGAGGGCTCATGCTAGTGCATAGTATCTAATCATTGCTGGACTTGTGGAGGGCTCATGCTAGTGCACAGTATCTAATCATCGCTGAACTTGGGGAGGGCTCATGCTATTGCACAGTATCTAATTGTTGCTGGACTTGTGGGGGGCTCATGCTATTGCATAGTATCTAATCATCGCTGGACTTGTGGAGGGCTCATGCTATTGCACAGTATCTAATCATCGCTGGACTTGTGGTGGGCTCATGCTATTGCAAAGTATCTAATCATCGCTGGACTTGTGGAGGGCTCATGCTATTGCACAGTATCTAATCATTGCTGGACTTGTGGAGGGCTCATGCTATTGCACAGTATCTAATCATTGCTGGACTTGGGGAGGGCTCATGCTAGTGCACAGTATCTAATCATTGCCGGACTTGTGGAGGGCTCATGCTAGTGCATAGTATCTAATCATTGCTGGACTTGTGGAGGGCTCATGCTATTGCATAGTATCTAATCATCGCTGGACTTGTGGAGGGCTCATGCTATTGCACAGTATCTAATAGTTGCTGGACTTGTGGAGGGCTCATGCTAGTGCATAGTATCTAATCATCGCTGGACTTGGGGAGGGCTCATGCTATTGCATAGTATGTAATCATTGCTGGACTTGTGGAGGGCTCATGCTAGTGCATAGTATCTAATCATCGCTGGACTTGGGGAGGGCTCATGCTATTGCATAGTATGTAATCATTGCTGGACTTGTGGAGGGCTCATGCTAGTGCATAGTATCTAATCATCGCTGGACTTGTGGTGGGCTCATGCTATTGCATAGTATCTAATCATCGCTGGACTTGTGGAGGGCTCATGCTAGTGCATAGTATCTAATCATCGCTGGACTTGTGGAGGGCTCATGCTATTGCACAGTATCTAATCATTGCTGAACTTGTGGAGGGCTCATGCTAGTGCATAGTATCTAATCATCGCTGGACTTGTGGAGGGCTCATGCTATTGCACAGTATCTAATAGTTGCTGGACTTGTGGAGGGCTCATGCTAGTGCATAGTATCTAATCATCGCTGGACTTGTGGAGGGCTCATGCTATTGCATAGTATCTAATCATCGCTGGACTTGTGGAGGGCTCATGCTATTGCACAGTATCTAATAGTTGCTGGACTTGTGGAGGGCTCATGCTAGTGCATAGTATCTAATCATCGCTGGACTTGGGGAGGGCTCATGCTATTGCATAGTATGTAATCATTGCTGGACTTGTGGAGGGCTCATGCTAGTGCATAGTATCTAATCATCGCTGGACTTGGGGAGGGCTCATGCTATTGCATAGTATGTAATCATTGCTGGACTTGTGGAGGGCTCATGCTATTGCATAGTATCTAATCATCGCTGGACTTGTGGAGGGCTCATGCTATTGCATAGTATCTAATCATCGCTGGACTTGGGGAGGGCTCATGCTAGTGCATAGTATCTAATCATCGCTGGACTTGTGGAGGGCTCATGCTATTGCACAGTATCTAATCATTGCTGAACTTGGGGAGGGCTCATGCTAGTGCACAGTATCTAATCATCGCTGTACTTGTGGAGGGCTCATGCTATTGCATAGTATCTAATCATCGCTGGACTTGGGGAGGGCTCATGCTAGTGCATAGTATCTAATCATCGCTGGACTTGTGGAGGGCTCATGCTATTGCACAGTATCTAATCATTGCTGAACTTGGGGAGGGCTCATACTATTGCATAGTATCTAATCACTGCTGGACTTGTGGAGGGCTCATGCTATTGCACAGTATCTAATCATCGCTGGACTTGGGGAGGGCTCATGCTATAGCACAGTATCTAATTGTTGCTGGACTTGTGGTAGGCTCATGCTATTGCACAGTATCTAATCACTGCTGGACTTGTGGAGGGCTCATGCTAGTGCATAGTATCTAATCATCGCTGGACTTGGGGAGGGCTCATGCTATTGCACAGTATCTAATCATGGCTGGACTTGTGGAGGGCTCATGCTATTGCACAGTATCTAATCGTTGCTGGACTTGGGGAGGGCTCATGCTAGTGCATAGTATCTAATCATCGCTGGACTTGTAGAGGGCTCATGCTATTGCACAGTATCTAATCATCGCTGGACTTGTGGAGGGCTCATGCTATTGCATAGTATCTCATCATCGCTGGACTTGGGGAGGGCTCATGCTATTGCATAGTATCTAATCATTGCTGGACTTGTGGAGGGCTCATGCTATTGCATAGTATCTAATCATTGCTGGACTTGTGGAGGGCTCATGCTAGTGCATAGTATCTAATCATCGCTGGACTTGTGGAGGGCTCATGCTATTGCACAGTATCTAATCATTGCTGGACTTGTGGAGGGCTCATGCTATTGCACAGTATCTAATCATCGCTGGACTTGTGGAGGGCTCATGCTAGTGCATAGTATCTAATCATCGCTGTACTTGGGGAGGGCTCATGCTAGTGCATAGTATCTAATCGTTGCTGGACTTGTGGAGGGCTCATGCTATTGCACAGTATCTAATCACTGCTGGACTTGGGGAGGGCTCATGCTATTGCATAGTATCTAATCATCGCTGGACTTGTGGAGGGCTCATGCTATTGCACAGTATCTAATCGTTGCTGGACTTGTGGAGGGCTCATGCTAGTGCATAGTATCTAATCATCGCTGGACTTGGGGAGGGCTCATGCTATTGCACAGTATCTAGTCATCGCTGGACTTGTGGAGGGCTCATGCTATTGCATAGTATCTAATCATTGCTGAACTTGGGGAGGGCTCATACTATTGCATAGTATCTAATCACTGCTGGACTTGTGGAGGGCTCATGCTATTGCACAGTATCTAATTATCGCTGGACTTGGGGAGGGCTCATGCTATAGCACAGTATCTAATTGTTGCTGGACTTGTGGTAGGCTCATGCTATTGCACAGTATCTAATCACTGCTGGACTTGTGGAGGGCTCATGCTAGTGCATAGTATCTAATCATCGCTGGACTTGGGGAGGGCTCATGCTATTGCACAGTATCTAATCATCGCTGGACTTGTGGAGGGCTCATGCTATTGCACAGTATCTAATCGTTACTGGACTTGGGGAGGGCTCATGCTAGTGCCTAGTATCTAATCATCGCTGGACTTGTAGAGGGCTCATGCTATTGCACAGTATCTAATCATCGCTGGACTTGTGGAGGGCTCATGCTATTGCACAGTATCTAATCATTGCTGGACTTGTGGAGGGCTCATGCTATTGCACAGTATCTAATCATTGCTGGACTTGTGGAGGACTCATGCTAGTGCATAGTATCTAATCATCGCTGGACTTGGGGAGGGCTCATGCTAGTGCATAGTATCTAATCATCGCTGGAGTTGTGGAGGGCTCATGCTATTGCATAGTATCTAATCATCGCTGGACTTGTGGAGGGCTCATGCTAGTGCATAGTATCTAATCATCGCTGGACTTGTGGAGGGCTCATGCTGGTGCATAGTATCTAATCATTGCTGGACTTGTGGAGGGCTCATGCTAGTGCATAGTATCTAATCATCGCTGGACTTGTGGAGGGCTCATGCTGGTGCATAGTATCTAATCATTGCTGGACTTGTGGAGGGCTCATGCTATTGCGTAGTATCTAATCATTGCTGGACTTGTGGAGGGCTCATGCTATTGCACAGTATCTAATAGTTGCTGGACTTGTGGAGGGCTCATGCTAGTGCATAGTATCTAATCATTGCTGGACTTGTGGAGGGCTCATGCTATTGCACAGTATCTAATCATTGCTGGACTTGGGGAGGGCTCATGCTATTGCACAGTATCTAATCATCGCTGGACTTGTGGAGGGCTCATGTTATTGCAAAGTATCTAATCATCGCTGGACTTGTGGTAGGCTCATGCTGGTGCATAGTATCTAATCATTGCTGGACTTGTGGAGGGCTCATGCTGGTGCATAGTATCTAATCATTGCTGGACTTGTGGAGGCCTCATGCTATTGCACAGTATCTAATCATCGCTGGACTTGTGGAGGGCTCATGCTAGTGCATAGTATCTAATCATTGCTGGACTTGTGGTAGGCTCATGCTGGTGCATAGTATCTAATCATTGCTGGACTTGTGGAGGGCTCATGCTGGTGCATAGTATCTAATCATTGCTGGACTTGTGGAGGGCTCATGCTATTGCACAGTATCTAATCATCGCTGGACTTGTGGAGGGCTCATGCTATTGCACAGTATCTAATCATCGCTGGACTTGTGGTAGGCTCATGCTGGTGCATAGTATCTAATCATTGCTGGACTTGTGGAGGGCTCATGCTGGTGCATAGTATCTAATCATTGCTGGACTTGTGGAGGCCTCATGCTATTGCACAGTATCTAATCATCGCTGGACTTGTGGAGGGCTCATGCTAGTGCATAGTATCTAATCATCGCTGGACTTGGGGAGGGCTCATGCTATTGCACAGTAGCTAATTTCATCCCTGGACTTATGGAGGGCTCATGCTAGTGCACAGTATCTAATCATTGCTGGACTTGTGGAGGGCTCATGCTATTGCACAGTATCTAATCATCGCTGTACTTGTGGAGGGCTCATGCTATTGCATAGTATCTAATCATTGCTGGACTTGTGGAGGGCTCATACTATTGCACAGTAGCTAATCTAAATAGGTTGATCTCCCAATGTAAAGTATGAACAGAACAATAGTGCCAGTCTGGCCCTTTGAGACAGGAGGAGGATTTCAGACTGCCTGAGTCTTTCATCAGACAATAGTACAGAAAAAACATGCCCTTACTGCATTGTGTCAGTCCACCCTCGCGCACCTTCGTAGTCGACGTTCACGTCTCGCATCAATTGCACATGGTGCTCCGCTGTTTCTGCATTGCTTATTTGCAATGGCGCCATTAGTCCACTCATGATACACTGTCACCACAGCAGCACAAGAACAGTTCACAAACTGCGCAGTTTCAGAAATACTGCTACCCTTGGGCCGAAAGCCTATAATCATCCCTTTTTGCATTAACTCTGATAAATTGCCCCTTTTTACCCATGACAGTTTATCGCATACCATATATATACACCAAGCCAGCTCATGACACATGACTTCCTTTATGAGCTACACGCTGCCAAGGTTAAGAGTAGGAAGCAGTCATAATAATGGGATTCCACTGTGTACATAGACAAACAGATATATAGCTATGTGATAGTATCGAAGGAAAACCGCAGCACTCTAGAAGCTTGAATATAAGTGCAAAAAAAGGGTAATCACCCATGTCTCAGCAACGTTTCAATCCTATCATAGGACCTTTCTCAAGCACTTTTATTCAAGCCTCGGGAGTGCTGTGGTTTTCATTGAATATTGTTGGGATACCTAACCGGGATCAAGAAAGCTGGCACCCAGTTCATTTGACATTTTGGAGAGTGCTGCCCGTTTTTCCATTTTGAGATATGTGATAGATGGTTTTACACAACCCGAGGAGCAGCCGATTATTAGAAAGGAAACATTCCTTCCCGACAACTAGCTGCTCGTTCAGTGGGGGTGTACTATTGTATTTACATGCAGCAATCACATCCACAGAATGAGAACGAATAATCGCTCATCCTCATACAGCTGGTTTGTTTCTGGGCAGCAGAGCACTTTTTAGACAGGACAATCTACTGCCCAGAAATTATAATTTACTTGCCTGCATGAAAACCTGTTTTACCCGATGATGATGCGTTTCGCTCATACATCGGGTGATCAGCTACACCTTTATATAGACACACTATCTGGAAGGAGCTTCCATAGGAATGTTCTGCCCAACAATCAGGCCATATAAACCAGCCATAAGCCTTCATAATGTTTTGGATTTTAAGTGAAATATACTCAGAGACCTCCATGTAAATTTGTATAGTGTACCACCGTGTAAACAATAAGGCATTGGCTGTGATACCCAGAGGGTCCCCCTAACCAGCTGTACTGTAATGTTCCCTATATAAGATGCAGTGCATCTTATAAAGGGAATACTAGTGAGCGCTTCCATAATGGAAGCGCTCGTTACTATGCAGGAGGAGGGGGAGAGAAGCGCTGGTAGTGCTGTACTGTACTTACCCCTCCTCCTGTTCTCTCCTCTCAGGGCCCGCGCTTCTGTGTCCTGACGGTAGATGCGATTTCCTAGCCAGCTAAAGGACCTTTGATGACGTCATGCCCATGTGACCAGACTCTTGAGTAGGTGGAGCCACTCTGGAGTCTGCAGGAAGCACAGTCGATTTCCCGAGCTTATGAGTGGTTTGCTGGTGAGGGCAGAAGTCCAGTAGCAGGTGAATGTTTTCTCTTGGTGGGTGTATAGCTAAGTAATTCTCTGCAGGGGGCCTATGGAGTTGTTTTCTACGGTTTATGAGTGGTTTGCTGTAATGCTCTGCAGGAGGGGGGGTTGCTGTAATACTCTGCAGGTGGGGAGTTTGCTGTAATGCTCTGCAGGAGGGTGGATTGCTGTAATGCTCTGAAGAGGGGAGATTGCTGTAATGCTCTGCAGGGGGGGAGTTTGCTGTAATGCTCTGCAGGGGGAAGGGTTTGTTATAATGCTCTGCGGGGGGTTTGCTGTAATGCTCTGCAGGGGGGAGATTGCTGTAATGCGCTGCAGGAGGGTGGGTTGCTGTAATGCTCTGCAGGAGGGTGGATTGCCGCAATGCTCTGCAGGAGGGTGGATTGCCGCAATGCTCTGAGGGGGGGGGGGGGTTGCTGTAATGCTCTGCAGGGGGGAGTTTGCTGTAATGCTCTGCAGGGGGAAGGGTTTGTTATAATGCTCTGCGGGGGGGTTTGCTGTAATGCTCTGCAGGGGGGAGATTGCTGTAATGCGCTGCAGGAGGGTGGGTTGCTGTAATGCTCGGCAGGGGGGGAGTTTTCTGTAATGCTCTGCAGGGGATGGGGTTTTTGTAATGTTTTGCCGGTTTTGGGGGAGTTTGCTGTAATGCTCTGCAGAAGGCGGGGGTATATAGAGTTGTTTTCCCAGGCCAGAGTAGGGAGTCTGCAAGAAGCACAGTTGATTTCCTGGACTTATGAGTGGTTTGCTGGTGAGGACAAGGGTAGATGCTATTTCCTAGTGGGCTAAAGCAGTGGTCCCCAACCTTTTTTCCACCAGGGGGGGAGGGTTGGTTTGGGGGCGGTTCGCTGGTTGATTGACTGATTCACGCAAGGTGCATAATAAAATATATAGATATAACATAAAATGCCCCTATACAGTGCCCCTATATAAAATACCCCTTTGTGGCCTCAGTAGATGCCCCCATAGTGCCACCCAATAATGTGCCAGTAAAAAGTACCCACATTGTGCCCTCAATAATGTGCCAGTACCAAGTGCCCCCATAGACCTATAGACTCCCCACAGTGCCCCCAATAATGTGCCAGTGCCCATAATGTTCTGTTCTGTAGCGCTGTATGTAATGTTTTCCAAGTATGTCTTTAAAGGGGTTTGCTTTTTTTTTGTATTCTACGAGCGCTGCCTTCTCTGTTTACCTGCTCATCACTGCAAATGCTACGGCGAGCAGGTGAACAGAGCAGTGCTTTCTTCAAACAGCTGATTGGCAGGGGTGCACCAGCCGATCTGATATTGATGACCTATCCTGAGGATAGGTCATCAGTAGTAAAAAGAGGACAATCCCTTTAACAGCAGGACTGGAGGGAAGGGGTTAGATTGAGAATTTGGCATGGGGTGGGCCTTTCAATATTTGCCTCGGGCAGCAGAAAAGCTAGGTGCACCTGCCTGGGGGGGCAGGGGGGGGGGGGATGGGGTGGCACCAAGCTGAACTCTTGCACCAGGGCCCATGAGCCTTTAGCTAATCCCCCTGTTCCCTGGTGTTCATAAAGTACCACGATCATCTTGTGGGTAGATAGTAACATCCACATTATAGCACATCTTAACTAAAACACTCTATTACAGTGTCATGCTCGTGTTACAGATGAAAACATACAATAGTAAAGTTATTACATGCTTCCTTTTATGAACATTGTGTCTAAACTTTTTGCTTCTTATTTTGACAACAATCTCCAAAAATGCTTTTAGGAGGAAGCCAGTGTCTGTTTTCATTTTAGTTATAATTTTGTTTTGCTGCCAAAAGAGAAAATATTTTCTATATCCTTTGGTAAAATAAACAAAAACTATTCCTTGGCATAACGCCATATTAATAGCCAGTTAACGCTTACTATGTAAATGTCCGAGTCATTTGCTCTCTGCTTTTCTTACGAATTTCAGCTTTTTCCCAATTATTTTCAGCATTTTTGTTTTCTTCAATTCTCATAATTGGTTTACAGCTATGAACAAACCAGAACACACAATGGGAGGAGATATATTGAACAAAGTGCAAAAGGAAAATTAAAGAGTTGTCACAGTAGCCAAAGAAATTATTTTAACTTCATAACCTGACTTAAAACTATGACCTCGGGCACCAGGGGTCACCTTGTGTAGAGATGCTCAAGTCATTGATCATAACTGTAGTCAAGCAACCAACACTGAATCAAATAAGAATCACTCATTGGGTAGTAATATATATATATATATATATATATATATATATATATATATATATATATACAATTTTTAAGACTTTTTAAGATAGCAATAAAAGCAAATTGCAAACGTAAGCCGAGCTTTAAGGCCTGACAAGGATCTTTTCCCCAGGGTCCCACTACCAGCAGTTACCACTTTCCATAGTATCCGCTACTATGATATATATGCATATATTGGTTGAGCGTCCACTAAAAACTAGGGAAGGGCACTGAAAAGAAAAACTAAATTTTATGTTTGTTTCTGTGACCTTTGTGTTCACTTCATTGTGGATTCAACAGCTATGAGGTCTATAAAGGGAGAATCTCAGCTCCGGTTGGCTACATACGGTAGCCCTTTCTATGGATGATGACAGCTTCCAAAAAGGTTAAATATAAAGTGAATACTCCTCTGACCTGGAACTGGCACTTATGGTAGCATTACCCACCACTGGGAGGAAGGTCTATTTGGGGTTTTGATCTGCTGATCTATCTATTCCTTTTCCTTTACTAGTTCCTGTCATTACTCACCTGGCCTGCTGTTACAGGCACTGTTTGTGGAACCACGGTGTCAATTAATTGGTTTGACTTTGAGCTATTCCTGAGGGCATTGCCCTGGTGGTCCCCTGGTTTTTACAAGGATCTGGCCTTCATTGCAGAGAAACCACCAGGCTGCTAACATTTGGAATAGTCCCAGTGGTATAGTTGGCTGATGACCCACAGAGGTCAGAGACACTGGTATCAAATAGAAAGGAATCAGGCAAAACACTAAGATAGAACCAGGCTAAGGTCAGGCAGGCAGAGTACATGCGAATCCAAGAAACAGTCCCAAATCAGGGCCGATGGCACAGGGTCCAAATCTAAAGCAGTAGACAGAGCATACGCTCCACTTCTATCTCCTGCCCCGATACAGCAGGAAATGGCTGGGGATGTTGCTCAACCAACCAGTCAACATTATAGTTAGTGTTGAGCGAATCGACAAACAGATCAGGATAATAGACACAGGACAGGTTAGATGAAAAACAGACTGGACCTAGTCTTTCGTTCTGATGGTACAGAGACCCCCGCTATGCTCCACTTCTAGCTCCTGCCCCCGACTCAAGAGGAAATGGCTGGGAATGTTGCTCAACCAATTGGTCAACATTATAGTTAGTGTTGAGCAAATTAACAAACAGATCAGGATAATAGGCACAGGACAGGTTAGATGACAAACAGACTTGACCTAGAGACAGAAAAACTAATATACTGTACGGTAACCTGGCAGATGTATAGAGATTACAGACCTACTGCACAGGTAGGGGGTGATCTATACCATACAGAGTATATAGCAGGGCTAATCAGCATCACACAGCCTAGAACCTGTACACAAAGCAAGAGGGGGTAACTCTTACAGTGCTACAGTGCTGTGAGATTCAATGTATAAACCCTAATTCACAAACACAGAAAGACGATGTGTAACACCTGCAAAGTCTTCAACACCTCAGTAAATTTAAACTGTTTGCTTGATCTACTGAAGAGATATTTTGAACTTTACGAACACTGTTATTTATAATACCCAGAAATTATACATTTTTAAAATCATAGTAAACATGGTTCCTTGTGTTGTAATAAAACGAGATTGTAAGATATCAGTGGCTAAAAGCAGCTCCCAAGATGAAAACAACTCTATAAAAATCTATATTCATATAGCATAGGAGGACATGTTCCCTTTTCATCGATAAAAACAGAAAGATTTTTTTTTAATATGATTTGTTTCATGTGATTCCGCGGTTGATTGATACTTCAGATCTTGCTGAGATTTCCTGCTCTGAGTGAGGGAGAGAGCTGTTTCTCAGTCAGGTTTTGAGCACTGCGTTAGTCACAGAAAAAAGAGAGATGTTGAAAAATACAGTTTTGGAAAGATATTAGTTTGCTTTTTATTTTATTGGGTATTGGTACTATTATTGGTGCATATTTTCTTTCACTAAATGGTCAATCTGAAAGCTAAATGAAGCATTAGTAATGAATAATTTTCAAGAATTAAATAAAAACAACAACAAAATAAAGCCTTAGATTTTCTGCAGAGTTGCCAGGGTGTTGATTGCTAGCTACTAAATTTGGAACAGGATATTAGTATGACAGATCTTTTTATACATGCATTTACAAGGAAAGTAGATATGGGTGCTCTAAAACCAGTTAAGTGTTGACAGGGAAGAATGCAAGGTAAACATAGCCAGGCTTCCTAGTACAGGAAAGTAGATGGTAACGGAAGAGCTTCTCACACTGTTGCCCCCATAGTTTACATGAAAGCAAACAGACACAGCATGTGAACGGGGTTGTCTGCTTTAGCAAAAACCCTACAAGGGAACTCTCAGCTAATATAGATAGTTACACCATTCAGAACGCTGATCTATAAGGTATAACAAAAACAGCTCGAAAGAGTCTCTGTGAGATGATGTATGTTCATGCACTACACTGATTAAATGTGTAATACTTCATTTCTCCTGTGGTGGCACTACAGGAAAACTGAACAATTGTGGTCAGGTTGCCCCGATCAGATTACAGCTGATCGCTTGGGGGTCCAACAGTCAGGCATTCTACGGTTAACATTTTGTCATGATATTCTATGAATCAAAAAGATCTGTATGGATTGGACAACCCCTTTACCCTTGAATCATGTTGTTTCTTGTTATAATTCTTTATATTTTAGTCATTACATAGGGTTTTTCCTAAAGATAGGTCACCAATATCTGATCCATGGGGGCTCCAACGATCAGCTGTTCATTGCATACTAAACACAGCGCTGTACATAGTATAGTGGCCATTCCGGGTATTGCAGCTTAATCCCATTAACTTGAATGGGACTGAGCTGCACAAAGGTCACGTGACTGATGAATGTGAAGCTTCACAGAGGATACTGTTTGAAATATAAATTCTAACTAAAACTGATATTATCATTACTACAATGCATATACTAAAGTTGATATATATCAACGAATGTTTCCATTTGCTGGCCACAAACAGAGCTCTTAAAAGCAAAAGGCAGCAAGAATCAGAAATTGATCATAGGCAGCTCAATAAGAATCAATTCACCCATATTAGATTTGTTGCAGAAATTTCTGTGAGTGGAAATCTGTTCCACAGATCTGAATGGGAATTTTTGGCAGGAAGTACATGGATTTCTGCAAGCACTATCCAAATGATAGGGCAATCGTAGAAATGTCTGCGCCAAATCTGCTGCATGTGGATTCACTTTAACCACTTCAGCTCTGAGCCATTTCCCCCCTTCCTGACCAGGCCTAATTTTTCAAATCTGACATGTGTCACTTCATGTGGTAATAACTTTGGAACGCTTTTACTTAGCCAAGCGATTCTGAGATTGTTTTCTCGTGACACATTGTACTTCAAGTTAATGGTAAACTTGAGTCGATAAGTTTTAATTTTATTTATAAAAAATCCAAAAGTTACCAAAAATTTGAAAAAAATCACTGTTTTCTAAATTTCAATCTCTCTGCTTTTAAGACAGATAGTGATGCCCCATAAAATTCTTTTTAATTTACATTCCCCATATGTCAACTTTAAGTTGGCATCATTTTGGTAGTGTAATTTTATTTTTTTAGGACAGTATAAGGTTTAGAATTTTAGACACAATTTTTGCTAATTTGCAAAATCAACTTTTTTAAGGACCAGTTCAGTTCTGAAGTCAGTTTGTGAGGCTTATATAATAAAAACCACCCATAAATGACCCCATTTTAGAAACTACACCCCTCCAACTATTCAAAACTGATTTTAGAAATGTTGTTAACCCTTTAAGTATTCCACAGGAATTAAAGCAAAATAGATGTGAAATTTCAAAATTTCACTTTTTTGCAGATTTTCCATTTTAATAATTTTTTCCTGTAACACATCAAGGGTTAACAACAAAACAAAACTCAATATTTATTACCCCGATTCTGCAGTTTGCAGAAACACCCCACATGTGGTCGTAAACTGTTATTTGGGGATACGCCAGGGCTCAGAAGGGGAGGAGCAGCATCTGCATTTTCTAACATGGAATTTTTTGTCATGGTTTGTAAGAGTGATAACTTTTTAATTTTTTTGTGGACTGAGCTGCGTGAGGTCTTATTTTTTGCGGGACAAGCTGTGCTTTTTATTGGCACCATTTTGGGGTACATATGGCTTTCTGATCACTTTTTAATCTAATTTTTGGGAGGTTAACTAAAAAAAAAAAGCAGTTTAGGGGCATTTTTCTATATTTTTTTTTACACAGTTCACTTGATGGGGTAGATCATGTGATATTTTTGTAGAGCCAGTTGTTATGGACGCAACGATACCAAATATGTCTATTTTTTATTTATTTTTTTACGTTTTACACAATAAGAGCATTTTTAGAAGAAAAATCATGTTTTTGTGTTGCAGTTTTTAAGAGCCATTTTTTTTTTCATTTTTCGGGCTATAATCTTGTGTGGGGGCTCATTTTTTGCGGGAGGAGGTGACGTTTTTATTGCTACCATTTTGGGATGCATACGACTTTTTGATTGTTTAATATTATGTTTTTTGGTAGGTGATGCAACAAAAAAAGCTGTTTTGGCTTAATTTTTATTAGATTTTTTTTACGCAGTTCACTTTATGGGGTAGATCATGTGATATTTTTATAGAGACGGTCGTTTCGGACGCGGTGATACCAAATATGTGTATCTTATTTATTTATTTTTATTTGTAACTTTTTTAATTAAATATTTGGGGGGAAATTATTTTTTTTTATATATATGTGATTTTTTTTTTTTTTAATGATACTATTTTTTTTTATTTTTTTTTTTACACTTTGTGTCCCCCATAAGGTCATACAAGACCTCAGGGGGACATTTAACTTCACTTATTTTTTTTTTATTTTTTTTTACACTTGATTTCTCCTGTAACTGGGGCTGACATAGTGGCCCCAGTTACAGGGGAAATACATCCCCAGAGAGGCTGTACAGCATAATACTATGCTGTACAGCCTCAGTGCAGGGCTGATCGGGTCTATGAGAGACCGGCAGCTCCTGCACTCTCCCGGCCCCGGCGATCACGTGACCGCCGGGCCGGAACAGGAAGCGCAATAGCGTTGAGCGCTGTGTATACAGCGATCTAGAAGGCAGGGACCCCTGGGAACGGTCCCTGCCTTCTCTTTGGGGTACCCTGCTGTCACTGACAGCAGGTACCCCACTGTGCAGCTGCACGATTAGCGTGCAGCTGCTATCTCTGAATGGCCGTTTATAAACGGCCATTCAGAGATAGATAACCACTTCCCGGACGTTTATAGTCAACGTGCGGACGGGAAGTGGTTAAAGAGGTATTGCAGAAAAATAAAAAATACTTACAGCAGAATGCTACTGTAGAAAAAAGGAACCCAGCTAATGTTCTTCTCCCCCATTCCCTGCAGCTTTCATTCCGATGGTACGGAAACCCCCGCTAAGCTCCACTTCTAGCTCATGCCCCAACACAGCAGGAAAATGGCTGGGAATGCTGCTCAGCCAATCAGTCAACATTATAGTATTAAAACTAGGGGGGGAATTTATAAATACAGGGCTAATTTATAAATGCAGTCTGAACGAACAACTTTATCTTCATTACCCGTATCAACCAAAATAGCACAGCTTTTATTTTTCAAGAGCAGAATATGAAATTAACGCTTGTTTGTTAGTGGTCACTAGTGATGAGCGAGGCAAGCTTCAGATGTGTAATTGGTTAAAATAGAGATTTTTTTTGTTGTATTTTAACTGGTTAGAATAAAAGTTATATTTTTTTATAGTAATTACAGCTTCCTCTCCCATATAAAGGAATGGGACAAACAGCAATAATTACACTGTACCGTTGTTTCCATCTAGACGGCCTGGTGGAAAACTATGTAGAGGACGCAGCACCCACATCAGAACTGAGACATCTTCAAGCAGCTAATCGGTCTGGGTGCAGGGAGTCAGACCCCGGCCGACTTGATATTGATGACCTATCCTGAGGATACCTCACCAATATCATAACACTGAACAATCCCTTTAATTATTCACTCACGTTTGAGCCATGCGGGTTTGTAGAAATGTTAAGGGATTTGTTGTAACTACAGAAGATTTTAGTGTCTATCACTGATGAATAAGTATAAAGTTGGAAGCAGAAAGAACACCTCAGGCGTTTGGAGAGGAGTAAGCCATAGTCAGCACAGCAGTCCTCACACAGCACAGCAGTGCTAGCAAATACAGTATCTCTGCTGCTCTGCTGGGTATTTCAAGCTAGCTGTATAGCACTATGTAATTATAGGGTTTAACGGGATTTTCATAGAGTGGAACCACAGTTAATGCTGAGAGTCCGGACTGACATACAATCTAATGAAGTGGATATTGTCTTCTACTACAGGCATTACATTCTGTCTATTTAAAGGGGTATTCCTGTCACTGCATGCTTTAGCATATCACTGTGCTGCAGCCCCCAAAATTATAACAATCATGGGGGTCTACTCAGAAGAACTCCCCTCAATCAGTAAGTGATGGCATAGCCTAGAGATACTAAGTATAATGGAAAAACCTCTTGAAAGGGATTTTCCGAGAGTTTTTTTTTTTACTGATAACCTATCCTCTGGATAGAAATCCATTTACATTCACATTATTTCTATAGATTGAGCTGTGATGAACCTGACTGCTAGGAGCCATGCATCTGATGACTAATTGTTGATGCTGTTAAAAAATCATGGGAAAAAGATACAAACATCTGGAACGATATGACAACCGAACATGCGGATGTGCATGGCTACATTTATAAAAGAAAAATCACTGAAAATAATGCACTAACACAATGGATGCAATCATTATATAGGGACTAAGCCCTCATTCTAATGATAAAATCTGAGAATCTTAGACAATATATTTTGATCAAAACACATCTGTGCCCACCTACCAGCGCCAAGGTGGTCTCAGTCAGGCAGGTCCTGCTGCCTTCTCAAACAACTGGTCTGTAGGGGTCTCGAGTATCGTACCCCCACCAATCAGATGCTGATGATCTATCCTGAAGATAAGTCATCAGTTATAAATTCTGAGAAAACTCCTTTAAAGGGAGTCCGTCACCTCATTTTCACCAATATAACTAAGAGCACTGCCCCACAGAAGATTGCACACACATCCTAGACTTATCTGTGTGCACTGTGTGTCTGTATTACATGTCCAGAAAAAGCACTTTTATTCTGCAGGAAAACAACCCCCAAGTGCCCGGCTGAAAGTGAAAGCTTTCTCCTGACACGATTTCTAACAGCTATATTTTCTTATATACTGAATATAATGCTGTGATTCTGGTATTGTTTGAAAGATTGGAATGCCAGCTTTCCAACAAGGTCAGGTTCATATTTCTAGCTGGTACGAATACTAAGATATGAGCAGCTAAAGCAGCCCTCCCTTCTTCAGTCTGGTTCGCTTTGGGCACTTGCAGCAGCAGAGCCGGGCACTTAGGAGCAGTTTTCCAGCAGAATAAAAGTGCTTTCCTGGACATGGAATACAGACACAGGTATGCTTGAGATGTGTCTGCAATCTTCTATATTGGTGAAAAACAGGTGACAAACTCCCTTTAAGTCATAATTTGTTATGATTTAATTTACTGTATTGAAAGCTGATGATACAGATGATAAGCAGCAGAGATGGATCTGGAGTGAAGGAGCGCCATGAGCATTTTAAGGCCCAATGTGGTGATTTACACAGTTTGTGCTGACAACTGTAAAGGTTCTGGGTTGAAATAATAAACCCCTGAGATGTGACACCATTTTGGAAACTT
This sequence comes from Rhinella marina, assembly GCA_900303285.1. Lineage (NCBI taxonomy): Eukaryota > Metazoa > Chordata > Amphibia > Anura > Bufonidae > Rhinella > Rhinella marina. The sequence continues at coordinate 26,038 of ONZH01017536.1, forward strand.
TTCCTCTTAAGGTATTAATGAGTGGTGTGTGCATTTTGATACCACAGATATTTTGCAGAAATGAATGCACAGTGAACCATGCAAAATAAAAATTGCAATTTTTCCACAAATATGGTATTTCAGTGCCCAACATGTTTTGCCCAGCTGGTGCCATCTGAGACCACACCACATTTCGTAAAGGGAACCTGTCATCTGGATTGACATATAGAGCTGATGAAATATTCTTACTACACATACTCCAATCATTCCTAAACTGTCAATGCTCAAAAGTATTGTATTCATGTAAAGAAAAATAAAACTTTGAAAATGTGTCCCCATGCAGTCATCAGGGCATAGTTCTGCCTGAGGGTGAACAAAGTCATCTCCCTGCTCTCTTACCCATCTAATTCTCCAAGACCTCCCCTCTTTGTTTCCTGACACCGTGGTGCTGAAGACTTCCATGGACTACCAAGATATGGACATGCGCAGTGGGCACTGCACATGGCAGTTACAGCATTTCAGTCCCCAATATGCTCCGCACAGCTTGTGCCAAGACACACTATGCTCCTTAAATTAACTTTATTCTGTCAGTCAATACAATTACAGAGATATACATTTTATATAATTTTATATTTTCTGACAATGGTTTTGTGTGAGGGCTTGTTTTTTGCAGGATGAGGTTTTGTTTTCTGACACTTTTCTGTCCAAGCCTCCAATCTATCAGAGTTTTACCAGTGCCAGCAATTACTGCAATGGCTTGGCTGTCAGTAATAGCCAGGCCCCTGTCCTGATCGAGAGAGGTTATGCCATATGCAGAGTTAGTAAATCTGGGACATTGTGATTACCCATTGGTTTCTTTGTGGCGTTTTTCTACTTTAGAGAAGGGGAAAACGCTAAGACCTCGAACATGATGCATTTTTTTAAAAGACGTCAAAAGAACACCACTTAACAAAAACACTAGGGTTAAAAAAATGACCATGCCCTGCTTTTCATACTTCCCATATGAAATCCTGCCTTTCGTATATCCCATATGAAATCGGCTAACGTCCGGGACCAGAATTTTTACCACAAAAAAAGCACCAAAAAATGCAAAAGTGCTGAGAAACGCCAGCAAAAATCAATGTTTAAAAACACTTTAAAACATTGCTATACTGACATAAGAACCACCACATGACAGCCTTTATGCAGCCTGGAAGTTAGAAATCAGATTTTTATTATAGAGAAGAATCTATATACAGGAACAAATATGTGATAAGAATAAGTGATCTCTAAAATATATTTGTCTTCCCTTCGTTTTCATACAAAATGGGCAAAGTGGGATAAAATTAAGCTTGTTGCTTGACCTAAACTTAGCTAAATCTGAAAATATATAGAAACAGGAATAAGACAAATAGGAAATGAATTCATATTTGTGGCTTAAAACAAACACAGACAACAAGCGCATTCTGCTGTTAAACGGTTACCGTCTGCCAAACCACCCTATTTTCCTCCTTCTCTGCTGATGAATCAACCAACCCACCAGCCAGATACAGCAGGAAGATCACTATCATTATACTGGAAGCCAGTGCTCTGGGCCACACCTAAAAATAAGGACTGTTTAACAAAACTGTCAGCCTTGTCTCACCACTTGTCCCAAAGCCAGAGCTACAGCGGCCACAAATCATTTTAGACACAGCAAAATAACTTTTTTGTGTTTTTTTTATGTATTTTATGTATTTTTAATTTCTTTTCAATTTCTTCTGTTTTTCTGTTCTCGAAATCTGAATATACAGAATATACAACTGTAAAAGAGGTAGAAGAATATGATATAAGAGATGAGGAAAAACCCGCAATTTGTTTTTCCTATCTTAGAACTATAGTTGTCCTATCTAAGACAATGGAATCTTAAAGGCTATGTAAACCTTGGGGGCAATTTTTTTCTTGTGAATGAATTTTACTCATTTTGGGCTAAAAATAACTTTTTCAATTGGTCTGTATTAAGAAATATTGAGCCGTTCTGTCACAAAGTGTTAACTGTTTTTCTAGCTGTGTCAATCCTACTTTTATCCTCACATTTATTTTTGGTCATATAACAATCCTTATCCATGATCAATAGCAGTTTATGTACAAAAGCTTGTTGCAAAGCTTCTACAGTTCATATGTGTGAGCCATATTTCCCAGCATCACTAGTAGCAGATATTTCACTGCATACTAAGCAATTGCGCCTTTTTCTTTCCAAAAACCTGCTGCACATCTACCACCACAAGCCACTGTTTCTTACGATAACTTTTAACAAAAAACACATTTTGAGAAATTCGCTCTTCTCTACTATGAACACCTTTAAATTGGTTTTTGGTCCCGAAGTCTGTGTTCATTAATTTCCGAATATATCTTTATAGCACTCAAAGGGTTGTTGCTTCATACAGAGCTCTAAATTCTCAGCATAGATATACATGGGAATTTATAATGCCCTGCATTATGAATTTTTTGCTTAAAAGTCACAAAAGAGGGCTTTTCAGCTTTTTTTGGGTTGTTTGTACAAAAAATGTTGTGACTTTTTACAGTTTTACACCTCTCCACTTTTAAAACGTAGGTAGGAATGTCTGTGTGGTTCACTGTTAATTAGCTCCAAATTTATCACTGAGAATTTTACAAGAGTCATAAACTCACTCCATTGGGGGAGTGGTATACAAAAAAATATTTCTAAACAAATTTTTAAGGTTTATTGTGAATCGGTGGGTTCCTCTGACACCACGCTTACCCAGGAATTGCCTCACCTGTCCTGAACCTGCCTCCTGCTTTTGCTGCTCCTTCTGCTAGTAATTATAGCCACTGGCTCTGCTCCACTTTTCAGCAACGATGAGCTTTGTGAGGATAGTCAGCAGTTACAGGCCAGCCCAGAGGTAAGGTGGCATAGGTGACGAGCAAACATGTAGATGGTGATGTAGTTGATCGAACTTGGGAGCCAGGTAAAGAGGGGACATCGTCATCATCAGGGGACAAGGGTGTCAGTGTGCCCTTAAGACAGCAGGGTGGCAGCATGCCCGTGAGCCAGCAGGGTAAACATATGCCCATGAGGCAGGAGGGTGGAAGCAGTGGGAGATCTGGAGCCAAATGTGGGAGGGGTACATCGTCTGCTACTAGGGATACAACCTGTGAGGAACACACTAGCAGTGCATGGGTGCATAAAAGCAGCGGCAGACAGGTATCACGTAGTGGTGGAGAGAAAATTACATACTTGGCAGAGTGGGAATTGCCTAGTACATTAGCATGGGGGATGTTAGCATGGCGGTATGCAGAATGTGTGGGCAGAAGGTGAGGCACGACCAGGATGATAATGTTGGCACAATGGTCCTGCGGCAACACATGGAGCATCACCATAAAGTGGCTTGGGAAAACTGTGGCACTCATTTAGCGTTACAGCCTGATGCAGCAACTGCTGCATCTCACACCAGCCGGCACCCCGTCTCAAGCAGTCAGGGCTCGTCAACATCAGCAGAAGGAAACTGTCCTTCATTCCCATAGACTTCATTGTTGTCTATTGTTCCTGATGCTCCTCCTCCTTCTACTATTACTCCTCGTCACTTGTTTCGACAGCAATCAATCAATGAGGCGACTGCAAAAAGACGACAGTATAAATGCACTCATCCAACAGCGCAGAAGCTGAACGTTCACTTGGCCAAGTTGCTAGAACTACAGACCTTCCCTTTCTATGTAGTTGAGCCAAACTGGAGAGTCCCAAGCCGACATTAATTTCCCAAAGCCGTACCAGCCCTGCACATGTATGTTGAGCAGAAGGTGTTCACCCCAAGAGATCACACCAGCGCTGATATATGGAGTTGTAACTGATTAAGGGCAATATATTTTGTTCACAGCCCACTATGGGATGAATTATGTAATTCCACCCCTTTACATCCTAGAGGGGATGCTGAGAAATATGGTTGGCGAGAGGACAGAAGACATGGCGCCTACATCACATGGCCACCTGAGCCCTGAGGAGGATAAACTGGCAGAAGAGTAGGATGAAGACAAGGAGGAGGACATAAACACCCTAGAATTTTATACACAACTAGGTGGTTTATCTACCTAAGTGACAGGAGAGGAGCATGAGGAGCTGGAGGGTGATAACAAAGATGACGCTGATGACCCCGATAGACCATGGCAGCATGCAGTCGAGATGGAGACAGGGAGGCCCTCCGAGTCCCTTTAGCAAATGGCCAGATGCATGCTTTTTTGTTTGCATAGTAACAGCTGCATTGTCAGAATTCAACAGAGGCATGACTATTGGCTATCCACATTGTTAGACCCTTGCTATCGTTCAAAAATGGGGGAATTTTTTGACCTTCAGAAAGGGATGCAGAAATGGATTACTATAGAGACATGCTGTATAGTCGGTTGGTCGCTGCCTACTAGTGCCATTGCCCGTCCTCAGGAAGGTCTGAATAGAGAGGCCCTCTGCATTCATGCTCCACTGCTATGACTGCTGGGGGTGGGGGCAGGAGCAGAACCAACTCCATAAGCAGCCAGATGAGTCTGATAAGCAGTTTTCTTTTCTTTTCAGTTTTCTGCCTTCTAAAGAAACCACCCAGCAGCCGCAGGACATGCAGCAGAACATCAACCAGCAGGTAGTGGCATACTTGCACTGCACCATGTCACCCATAATCCAAGATTCTGGACTACTGGGCATGCAAACTTGAAGTGTGGCCACAACTGGCCGAGTTTGCCGTGGGCCGGTGTTCAGTGCTGCGGGAGCATAGTTAGGGTTAGGTTTAAGAAAGATGGGTGATTTAAACTTTTTATATTTTCATTTTTTTATCTTTTGATCCCTGGTCCCATTTACCCTAATAGAGATCTATTAGGGTGAATGGCATTATACTGTGCTCCCTGCTGAGCTGTGCCTTGTGCACAATGCAGCATGGAGCTTACCATGGCAGGCCTGGAAAGCTTCATAAGCATCCAGGCTGTCATGGTAACTGATCAGAGCCCTGTGATTTCACCGCGGGGGCTCCGAACGGAAGGCAGGGAGAGTCACATCCCTCTGACTTACCTGGAAGATTCCGCGATTGGCATTGATCACGGCATCTGAGGGGTTAGATGTTGGGGTTTGGCGGGATTACCATTCCCCGTCATTTTGGCCGGGTGTTTACTGTGTGATACAGCCCGCACTCACTGCATATGGAGCAGGCTCACTGCAGTAGCCCACCCATACATTCCCTCAGCCAACGTGACATATGGGTATACCTGATTTATAGGGATTCATGACAAATTAATTTAGAACAAATTGAATTTCTTGGCTAACTTCAGTGAAGTTGCCAAATCAAATTTTTCAACACTTTGCTTATCTCTAATTAAAAATTACAATCTCTTTTCAATGCCTTTGCATGACTTTTGTAGATATGTTAATTTTTAGTTCATGCTGGAAGAGTCCTTCCTGGTGTGTTGTTTGTCCTTATTTTGGTGTATTTATTTAAAATAATTATAAAAAAAATCATACTCACTGGTTTAAATCCCTTTTGCTTCAACACTGCATTGGGACTCCACACGACTTCTAAGTTTGATCAAACCTGGAAGCCGTAGAAATCCTATTGAGGCTTTCATTCCCTGGATTTTGATCTGCTGCCTCCCTCAAATACAACTAGTCAAATATATATATATCCTCTTAGATTAGATTTTATTTTTTATTTTTCTCTTTATTTACATCAGTAAAGCCTGATTACGTTTCTGGATGTCCAGTAGAGGTGAAGCCTATGTTCCCTTCCTTTTCCTTCCCTTTTCCTTTCATCTATCCCTTTTTTAGCCCTACACAGAGCTTGTTCAAAGCCTTTGCCTAGCACTATAGGCTTTTCTTTGTACAAAGCAGATGTCTATTACGGCCTGCTCTTTATTGCACTCTCCCTGCCGATTTACAAGGGCCATGGTATGTCATGTTTGTACTTGTTTTTATCTTTCAATAAAATAAATTATTTTTCAAACAAATTAAAGGCGCAAACACAAAGTTTGTGCCTTTTTTCACCAAAAAAGTAATGCAGGTAGATGATAAATCTCCCACAAGGTGTCTATATCAGAAGAATGAGTCCTAAATATGCTCTATACTAAGTACATGTCAGATGGATCTGTATTTTATATAACTAATTACCATTTTTGTATATTTAATTTAATCGTCAGTAGTAGGCAACAGAGCCACAATGGTGTGACCACATCTGGGTTAGACCCATTTTTACATTCATTAAAATTCTGTTTGAATTATTGCTGGACTGAATTTCAGAATGTATCTCATCTGATGGACTTTTTCTCAAGCTCCTTTGAAACAATAAAACATGTTCAATGACACAATGGCGTTATAAAAATAATTCAGGCTTAGAACAGATGGCTTCAGCTCAGGTCACTCTAGGTCAATGTCACACTTTCAATATTTGATCAGATTCCAAATTTTAGAGAACATAATCTACCCAGTGATATGCTTTTCTTTTACTGCAAAATCAAAATTATTTTTTTTTTACATTTTGACTTTCAATTGAAATCTCAAATTGTTATTTAGTCCATAATGAACTAGAAGGCTGGAAATTTTAGAGAAGGTCACAATGGGGCCCTATGAAAGAGGAACAATGTGCCAAAAACAGTTTTTTTAAGTCTCTGTAAGTTGTCAAGTTCATCGTAATCCAGAGTTTTAACACATCTGTTCAAATTACTGCACAGTGACCATTTTTACATCTCCTTTGTGAATTAGTGATTTTTACGCCCAATGGCGGATTATTTCTTAGAAATATCTTCTAGTAATTTAAACCACATGAACTGCTCTATATACAGATCACAATGGAAGATCTTGCTTCTCATTAATGTGTAAGAACCAACTTAATTTGCTGCAATTTTGACATCCCAAGCAGGGTCCTTCAGATTTTAACAATTAGAGTTCTATTAGGTCTATTAGAGTTGGCTATACAAATTAGACTCACATCAGCCGAGCCTGCCAATTGATTTTCAACACATTCGATTCTTTGTTTTCAAGGCAGTTAACGGGGTTATCCCACCTCAACATTTATGGCACAACATTAGGATATGCCATAAATGTCTGATAGATGCATGTCTCACTTCTGGAGAATGCTCCCATCTCAAGAACAGGGCAATACCGCACATGCGTAGCGTCTTCTCCATTCACTGCTATGGGACTTCCGAAAATACCCGAGCAAGCACAATTGGCTACAATTGGAGCCTCCTGTCCCAGTAAATACCTTTTCCTGTGCCCAATCACATGTCTGAGGTATGAATAATTTCCCTGGCCCTAGTGGGATGTTTGTTGTGCTGAAGGATTCAGTCATCCCTCAAATATTCTCCAGGTTGTTGGCTGACATGCTGTAATTGCTGCTGGGAAATCTGAATGATACTCTTGTCATTTCAAATGAACGGAACACCAAGCACCTTCTTTATAAGTAACCAAAAATATGCCAACATTTTTTTTAATAGAATCAAGTTTCTTACTAGAGATGAGCGAGTAGTGAAATATTCGAAAGTTCGAAATTCGATTCGAATAGACTGCGAAATTCGACTATTCGACCGGATATCGAATCCCATTAAAGTCTATGGGAAAAAAATGCTCGCCACTTGGAAATCTCAATTCGACCACTTGGAGGTCACCAAGTCCACCCTGGAACCTCAGAAAAGGATGCCAACACTGCTGGAATGCAACTGGGACAGCAGGGGAAGCATGTCTGGGTGCATATAACGCGCCCAAGTCGCACTATTACGCCACTATCACAGCCTCTCAACAATACACTCCAAACACAATCTAACCTCTCTGTAAAGTGAGACCATACAAGGAAACCTTCTTTCCTCTACATTGCCATGGACCCCAAGCCAAACTAGACAAAAAAGAAGATAAAATTCTGCACCCCTTAAAATCACGTTGCCTATGACAACCACAGATGGCATAAGCAAAGGGGAAAGCAAATAGACCCCACCCCTAATTGTCATTGTGTGTGTGAGATGTGGTCAGACATGTCTTCTTTAAAATGTAAAAACAACTCAAACACATGCAGAAGCCTTAAAATGCCCAAATTGTTGGCGCTTGAGATGTCAGTGACCCGACCTGGCCCAGTGTCATGTCTAGCAGGTAAAGCAGTGGGGATGTTGAGGGATGCGTAGGACCGCAAAAGGCAGGAAGAGGCCGTGGGCTGGCCAGAGGCTCATGGAAAATTTTGTGGCGGCCCAAGAGGTGACACCTCTTAAAAATTATGTGGAGGCCCAAGAGGTGAGACCTCTTAAAAATTATGTGGAGGCCCAAGAGGTGAGACCTGTTAAACATTTTGTGGAGGCCCAAGAGGTGAGACGTATTAAAAATTATGTGGAGGCTCAAGAGGGGAGACCCGTTAAAAATTATGTGGAGGCCCAAGAGGTGAGACCTCTTAAAAATTATGTGGAGGCCCAAGAGGTGAGACCTCTTAAACATTTTGTGGAGGCCCAAGAGGTGAGACCTCTTAAAAATTATGTGGAGGCCCAAGAGGTGAGACCTGTTAAAGATTTTGTGGAGGCCCAAGAGGTGAGACGTATTAAAAATTATGTGGAGGCCCAAGAGGGGAGACCTGTTAAAGATTTTGTGGAGGCCCAAGAGGTGAGACCTCTTAAAAATTATGTGGAGGCCCAAGAGGTGAGACCTCTTAAAAATTATGTGGAGGCCCAAGAGGTGAGACCTCTTAAACATTTTGTGGAGGCCCAAGAGGTGAGACCTCTTAAAAATTATGTGGAGGCCCAAGAGGGGAGACCTGTTAAAGATTTTGTGGAGGCCCAAGAGGTGAGACGTATTAAAAATTATGTGGAGGCCCAAGAGGGGAGACCTCTTAAAAATTATGTGGAGGCCCAAGAGGTGAGACCTCGTAAACATTTTGCGCAGGCCCAAGAGGTGAGACCTCTTAAAAATTATGTGGAGGCCCAAGAGGTGAGACCTCTTAAACATTTTGTGGAGGCCCAAGAGGTGAGCCATAAATATAAAAATTTTTCTGATTTACGGACCAATTCTACGGCGGTTAAGGAGGAGGAGGAGGAGGTGGAGGAGGAAATGGCACTTCATACACATGGCACTTCACTTTTGGCTGCTTTCCACTGTTGGAGAAGCAAAGTCCGGGTCAATCCACTTGCTGTTCATTTTGATTAGCGTCAGCCTGTCGGCACTGTCGGTTGACAGGCGGCTGCGCTTATCGGTGATAATGCCCCCGGCAGCGCGGAACACCCTTTCTGATAGCACGCTGGCGGCAGGGCAGGCAAGCACCTCCAAGGCGTACAGGGACAGTTCCAGCCACGTGTCCAACTTGGATTGCGAAGACCCAGTACAGTTTGTTCTCCACTATCCGGACAACACGTGTGTCCCGGGAAAAGCAGCCCAGCATGAAGTCAGCCATGTGTGCCAGACTCTGAATAGGTATGACGTCACTGCCCCCACCAGAAGGATCACTTGCCATTTCCTCCTCTTCCTCTTCCGCCTCCTCTCCGCCCCATCCGCGCTGAACCAATGGGACGCGCACAGCCTGACTGCTACCCTCGCCGCCAGCATCCTCCTCCTCTTCCACAGCCACCTCCACGTCGTCCTCCTCCTCCTCCTCATCCTCCTCCTCCTGCAACTGCCACCGTGAAGCAGACAAAAGTGTGGTCTGACTGTGTAGCTCCGTTTGCGTCTCCTCCTGCCCCCGTCTCCTCTGTGTGCAATGCGTTCTCCCTTATTGCGATGAGGGATTCTTTAAGGACGCATAGGAGCGGGATGGTTACGCTCGGCCCTGCTGGCTGTGGCCTCACTTCTCTGTCTGAACTGTCCTCTGCCTGTGGACATCCCTCTGCCTGTGGACATCCCTCTGCCTGTGGACATCCCTCTGCCTGTGGACATCCCTCTGCCTGTGGACATGCCTCTGCCTGTGGACATCCCTCTGCCTGTGGACATTCCTCTGCCTGTGGACATCCCTCTGCCTCTTGCTGCCTTTTTCGGTGCTGCGCAGACCACCCACCTCTCCACTGCTTTCCTCGCTGGACATCACCCTGGACCGGGTCAGTATCGGACAGTACAAAGCGGTGGTACATTTCATACTCCAGGCGTGGCCTGTTTTCATTCTCCCAATGCCTTGAGACATGTACTGAATGTAAATGAAGGTGTTGTAATCGCGTCTCTCTGTGACAATAGCTCGATACTATCAACTGCCAATTTTATTTTTAACTTTTTTTTTTTTTTAGCGAACAGTTTTTTTCAACTTACTGATGTTTTCCAGTCTCTGTTTGGAAACTTTCTATGACTTTTTTCGTACTGGGTGCATTTGGTATAAATATGCAGAGAGTTATTTATGGTTTAATCGCAGAACGATGCAAAGGGAAAGCGTCGTCTAAAGGAGAATCATTTACCTCAGATAATTCAACCAGCAACTATGGCCCCCAACAGCATTTCCGCGCCCCCGTCCTCGTCCACGTCCTATTCCGCTAGCCCCCTCCGCATTTTATTTTTTTTTGGTTACAATATTTTGCCTTCACAGCCGTGAAATAATTTTGCAAGAGAACGCACAGTACAGTTGCCAATTATAAGGCCTAATATTTTAGAGTTCAAGGTACACAGCCGTGTACTAACTTTTCAGACGGTGGGTATTAACACCAGGTATTTAAAGAATTTGCAAGAGAACGCACAGTACAGTTGCCAATTATAAGGCCTAATATTTTATAGTATAATTATGTGGATGCCCAAGAGGTGAGACCTGTTAAAAATTTTGTGGAGTCCCAAGAGGTGAGGCCATAAATATATACATTTTTCTTATTTACGGAGCAATTCTACGGCGGTTAATGGAGGAGGAGGAGGAGGAGGTGGAGGAGGAAATGGCACTTCATACAGATGGCACTTCACTTTTGGCTGCTTTCCACTGTTAACCTCTTAAACCTTTTGTGGAGGCCCAAAAGGTGAGACCTGTTAAAAATTATGTGGAGGCCCAAGAGGTGAGACCTGTTAAACATTTTGTGGAGGCCCAAGAGGTGAGACCTGTTAAACATTTTGTGGAGACCCAAGAGGTGAGACCCGTTAAAAATTATGTGGAGGCCCAATAGGTGAGACCTGTTAAACATTTTGTGGAGACCCAAGAGGTGAGACCCGTTAAAAATTATGTGGAGGCCCAATAGGTGAGACCTGTTAAACATTTTGTGGAGACCCAAGAGGTGAGACCCGTTAAAAATTATGTGGAGGCCCAATAGGTGAGACCTGTTAAAATTATGTGGAGGCCCAAGAGGTGAGACCTCTTAAACATTTTGTGGAGGCCCAAGAGGTGAGACCTCTTAAAAATTATGTGGAGGCCCAAGAGGTGAGACCTGTTAAAGATTTTGTGGAGGCCAAGAGGTGAGACGTATTAAAAATTATGTGGAGGGGCCCCAAGAAGGGGGAGACCTGTTAAAGATTTTGTGGAGGCCCAAGAGGTGAGACCGTATTAAAAACTTATGTGGGAGGCCCAAGAGCGCGGAGAACCGTTTAAAAAATTATGTGCGAGGCCCAAGGAGGTGAGACCTGTTAAATCAATTTTGTGGAGGCCAAGAGGTCGAGACGTATTAAAAATTATGTGGAGGCACCCAAGAGGTGGAGACTGTAAGAAATTATGTGGAGGCCCAAAGAGGTGAGCCATAAATATATACATTCTTCTTTATTTACGGAGCAATTCTCACGGCGGCTTAAGGAGGAGGAGGCAGGAAGGCAGGAGGTGGAAAGGAGGGAAATGGCCACTTCATACAGATGGCACCCTTTCAACTTTTGGCTGCTTTTCCACCTGTTAACCCTCTTAACCTTTTGTGGAGGCCCAAAAGGTGAGACCTGCTTTAAAAATTATGTGGAGGCCCAAGAGGTGAGAACCCTGTTAAACATTTTGTGGAGACCCAAGAGGTGAAGACTGTTAAACATTTGGTGGTAGGCCAGAGCGTGAGACCTGATAAACATTTTTGTGGAGACGCCAAGAGGTGAGACCTGTTAACCTGTTAAACATTTGTGGAGACCCCAAGAGGTGAGAACCGTTAAAATTATGTGGAGGCCCAATAGGTGAGACCTGTTAAACATTTTGTGGAGACCCAAGAGGTGAGACCCGTTAAAAAATTATGTGGAGGCCCAATAGGTGAGACCTGTTAAACATTTTGTGGAGGCCCAAGAGGTGAGACCTGTTAAACATTTTGTGGAGGCCCAGAGGTGAGACCTGTTAAACATTTTGTGGAGGCCCAAGAGGTGAGACCTGTTAAAAATTATGAGGAGGCCCAAGAGGTGGAGACCTCTTAAAAATTATTTTGAGGCCCAAGAGGTGAGACCGGTTAAAAATTATGAGTAGGCCCAAGAGGTGAGACCTGTTAAAAATTATGAGGAGGCCCAAGAGGTGAGACCCTCTTAAACATTTTGTGGGGGCCCAAGAGGTTTGAAACCTCTTAAACATTTGTTGCAGCGCCCAAGAGGTGAGAC
>ONZH01017537.1:0-43427 GCA_900303285.1 Rhinella marina
TTTTTCTTGCATAAAGTGTGGTAGTTTCAACACAACTGGATTGACACCATGGGCTGTATCAAGGTAACTCAGTCCTGGCAGACGTGGGTCCATTTTAGCCAATTCTAATTCTTTTAGTAGATCACTCAGATCCTGGAGCTTACGGTTGTCCTTGCCATTTATTGTTGGGAAAGCCTGAAGTCTCTTGAATAATGTGCTCTCTATAGCTTCAGAACTGCCATAGGTTTGTTCAGGTCTCTCCCATGCTGCAGCGAGACCTTCCTCTGAGTGGCCTGCATGAACTGCTCTTAATGTCTTTATCCGTTCTGCAGATTCTGGGCCTAACCAGCTGACAAGCAAGTCACGTTCTTCCTTGGCAGTGAGGTTAAGATCGCTGATTACTGCTTCAAAGGTCGATTTCCAGGCTCTGTAGTTTTCAGCATGGTCATCATACTTTGAGAGACTATTGTTTATCAGCTCCCTGCGCATCATGCATCTGGCAAAGTCTGACATGTCTGATCTCCCATTCCTTGTTGCTGGATTGAATTGTGGTGACTCTGGCTTGTAAGGCTGAGATTGATCAGGACAAAATGATGTGGCATAAGGGTTAAACTGTGGGTTAGTCTCTGGAGGATGAGCTGGCTCGACGCTGGAAATTACCTTGTTATTGGTGGATGACGGCATCTGATGCTCTGTGGGTTCATCCAGTTGGTGATTTAGAAGTATTGTGGTTACATGCGATTTAGCAGGAGGAATAGGCGGTGATTGCCTTAACACATATCTGGCAGTGCGGTTGGCTGGGTCTTCCACTTCTCCTGGGATGAAACAGTCTAGGTCAGTACCTTGGCCTAATGCTTGCTCGAGGGCCTTCAGCTTAGCTAAGGCAGCTGCTTCTTCCTTTTCTGTTTGGAGAATTTTTAGTTGGGCTTCTGACTCTGCCTCTAACTGTGCCATTTCTGCTTCCTTCTCAGCCATTTCTTCTTTCTTCTTTGCCATTTCTTCTTTCTTCTTCACCATTTCTTCTTTCTTCTTCCGTGCCATTTCTGCCTCCTTCTTAGTAAAGGAACTTCTAACACTAGCTTCCTCTGCTTTTACCCATAACTCTATAAGTTTGTCATGTAACGCTGACCTTCCGGAACTGGAGGTTTTGGAAGATGAAAGTGTATATTTGGTTGAAGTTGATCGATGGGATCTCACTTCTTGCAAGTGTGCGATGCGGAGTTCTGCTTTACTCTGTGTCTTGTACTAAGGCATCCTTCTCTTGGAGGAGATCCTTTCTCTCTCTCAACTCTTCTGAGGCATCATCAAAATCAGATTCGCTCAGAAAAGAGATGTATCTTGCAGGCAGTCGCTGATAGCGGTCATAGGCGTTAGTTAAACAATTCAATGCTGTGGTTAACTTTGGTGCGTCATTGTTATAGCGTGAAAGAGCTGCTATATAGTGTTCTGTTCTTTGCCATAAATCATTTAAATTGTCACTGAACTCTACTTTGGTTGCCTCAAAGTTCTCTCTAATCTTTCATGTTGGTTTGATAATACGTTTAGATCGTACAGTTTGTTCCTCAGTGAACATGGACTCTGCTTCCTGTATATCTGAGTTTTTGGGAGCAGGGTGAGTTTCCCTATGTTCAGTGACCGAGAAATTCACTGAGCCTCATGGGGACATGTTGTTCCTGGTTAAGTGGTACTGTCACTTTAAGAAAGGATTTCAGCTGACTCACTGTGCTTATGAAGCCACGTTCAGGTAAGATGGCGGCCAGCTCCAAGCTTGCTTGCAGATTGCGTGTAGACATGCAAAGACTGAAGATATAAACCTCGTTTTTGACTATTCTGCCACAGATGTACGTTAGAGAAGTCTGACTGGTTGTGAGTGGTAATCCCTGTACAAGCAATGGTAGATAGCTGAACTCACTAATATCCCATAGGTTGTGGTACCAGTTGCATGTGAAGATCCAGTGAGCAGGATGCAAATGGAGATGCTTTGGTAGTTTATTGAAATTAACATGTAGAGGACATTAGAGTATATTAAAGTATATTAAAAGATATTAGAGGATATTAGAATATATCAAAGGATATTAGAGGATCTCAAAGGATATTAGAGGTAAAAAACGAATGCTCTCTCCAGCTCTGTGTTTGATGCAGGAGAAGACACCTCAGGAACTGATGTCACAGAAAAGGGAGGAGAAAGCAGAGAGCAAAGGCATATGGGGATTACATTATACATTCAGAACCCGTAACAAGAATGACCACAGTGTGGCAGCATTACATAACATGGTGATTATACAACAACACAAATAGGCAATTAATGACAATGGAGAAAATAAATGCTGGGACAGCAAATCCATGTTTTGGATTCTGCAGTATCCCTAACATATGAACTATAATTGATAGGGAATCCATGTTCACATATACTGCCAACAGACTAAACACTGAACTCCTCCGTTGTGGATCTTGGGCAGGCAATATAGTATTAAAGGGATTGGCCACCCTAAGTATAAAAAATCCAAAGTGCCCCAGACAATAGCCAACACTATTGTTCTGACACCCTCAATCTGTCTGTGTGAACTAGTTGTCAGACAGCTAAACTCTTTCCTATCAATTCATTGAGCTGGATGCAGGGGGTCCTTTTCAACTTTTATAATAGGATCAGTGTAAAACTACAAAAAAATAACAGTATTCAGTACAAAGTATACATCATATCTCAGTAAATCACATTATGTAGATGCATGGTGAATGAAAGAGACAGCTGCAATACAGAAGAGATAGCTCTAAAGACATGAGAACTAGAAAGCTATTAGTGACAATACAGGGAATTATAGTAACTCACCGACTGTGCTATGATGAGGAAAACAACAGAAAACTAACTGTCTAGTGGAGAGACACAGTGAGTCAGCCTTGCATGTGGAAAGATGGCTGCTGAAGAGAAAGGGGGCTGGTGACATGTACTGGCTGTATGTCATTTATCTAACCTGTTCACCAAGACACACTTCACTGGAGGAGCTCCCTCAGACAGGCTATGTGGGAGGAGAAGCTGCAAAGTGAAAGTAAAAATCCCAACATGCACTGCAGGAACAGTCACATGACTTCCCCGCCCACCTATGCTCCCATAGAGACAAGAGCCCCTTAGATAATATTAATAACTCAGTTATCAGTGAATAACTGCTGTACAGACATAGCAATAGAAAGAACGCCCCAGTCCCACCAGTAAAGGCAAATTTTTAACTGCGCTTTTTTTAAAGGGCATGACAATGGCAGAGAGAGGGCCTGACCAGTCACCCCAACAAATTTATGTTCATTTTCAAGTTTTCTGACTCAAATGAAGCCAGAAATCAATGGCAGCTCTGAGCTGTCATAGACTTGTCTATGTGCATGGACTGCCGTAGGAGGGGGGCTGTACGGGGGGGGGGGGGGGTCAGACCTCTGATAATCAAGAACTCTGATAAATAAATTTGTAAAAATTGATCTGCTCACATACAGGAGCCTCCTATCTATCATCACACGACCTGCTCCCAGCTGACAGCCCATCAATCATCTATGAATATATGACTACCCTCTATCTAGGGAAAAAGAGAAAATGAGTGTTGTCACACATCTCTATATATAATGTACAGGGGAGTCACACATCACTATATATAACGTACAGGGGGTCACACGTCACTATATATAATGTACAGGGGGCAACATGTCACTATATATAATGTACAGGGTTTCACATCTGTATATACAGTATAAAGGAGGTCACTTTACAAAGGTTCGCTGATCTCTATATGCAATGGTGGGCGTCACACATCAGTATATACAGTATATGGTGGTGGTGGTGGGTCAACTATTACTGTATACAGGGTGTCAGATATCACTATATACAGTATACAGTGGTGGGGGTCACATATCACTGTATGGGAAGCCTCATATATCACTATATACAGTGTGCAGGAAGGAGAGGGCACATATTTACAGATGAGACCAGGGACTGCTGATATCACTGACCTCAGCCATACTGACAGCTCAGAAGCGGTTAAAGCTCCTGACCTGTTGGTCTGGCTGGAATAAACATGTCTGTGATAAGATCACATTGCAGAGTGGCCATAGACAGGACAGACACTAGGATTGCTCACACTTTGTTGTCCACAGCACCTTCCTGGCTCTGATACATCACTGCAGTCAGTGAGGTCCATCACAGCTTCTCCTCAGTCTCTCTTCCTCCTGCAAAGTTTCTTTATTTCAGCTTCTAACAAGTTTCTCTGCTAAGCCCATGTAACCCCTGTATAGCCAGGACTGCAGTCACAGCAGAAGGAAAGCAACTCTGACACAAGCAGGGTGCCTCTAGGACCCAGTCCCAATCCCAGTCCATGGACTAGTGCACGTGCAGGGATGGATGAGACAGGCAGCTGTGAGAGCAGGACAGGAGGGGGCATGGCTTCCAATAGCAAGGAAACCAGGTAGCCCTGCTTAAGAAAATATATTAGGAAGTTTAATGTCTCCCTACTTTCTATATAGTTTTAATACGTGCTAACAAAGTGGCCAACCCCTTTAAGGTTCTTCTGTATAAGATGTAACTCCAACTCATCATCAATTACCTTGTCACACAATCCCTGATCTACTATCACCTTAAAGGGATTGGACTATCTCGCACTTTGGTGACATATCGCCAGGATATGCCACCAATGTCCAATGTTCTATCTCTATAAAAAGGCTCCCAAAACCAAGGAGGGTGCACCATGCATTTGTGGCATGGCATTCACTTCTATGGGAGTTCAGACAAGAGCAGAGTGTGCTTGGTTATTTCCGGAACTCCCACAGAAGTGAATACAGAGCGCACCGTGCAACCGCTGGCACTTCTACTATAACTTATATGAGACTTTCGGAAATAGCCAAGCCAGCATTTGGCAATTTTCTGCACCCCCATTGAAGTGAATGGAGGGTGGTCACTTGCTTGCTTGTCAGATAGTTGCCTATAAATTTGCCAATGATGGCACTCCCCTTATAAATTGGTCTTATATTGATAAGAATGTTTCTATGTAAATCAACAGTAGCTTGTTGTTCAGCATTAGACATATTACACCGACCCATCTTTGTTTACTCTCAATTTATGAAAAGTCAGTTCATCAGTATAGACCTCAACACCATGGTTATTCTACGGTGGTTTGTAAGAGCTCTTAAGAAATAGGCTAACATCCCTCAACCACAAATCACATTCCTTTTTCCCAGGGGTCACTCCTCAAACTTTATTCATGTTATTGTCAAAAAAAGTTTTCAGTGTTAAATGTCTGAAAGATCTGTCAGTATCTATGTCCAAATGAAATCAGTCAATATCAGTCACTGGGCAGAAAGATAGGACCTTTTTTAAATATTCAATTTTACAGGGTGGTCCAAAAGTATGGGGATACCTGAATAAATGCAAAACGATGATTGGGAATATCATCCTGTGTGTAGCATGTGGGAGCAAATCTGTAAGGGGCAGTGTCCAACATGAGGGCCATTTTGAAAGCCTCTATCTTGGAACCAAGTTGACATTTTCAAATGGGAAGGGGTGACATATGACATATGCTGTACAGTACCTCTGATCCTGCCAAAGTCATCAAAATTTTCTATGACATGAAACAAAACAATGATCCAATACAGGATATGCTTGATGTGCTCCCCATTGTCTGAATGGTCAAGACGATCAACTTCTCCCATTAATGATGTGCAACGAGCAACACCTGAGCAGAAATGCTTGCACAGGCATCCAGGATCCACTGTTGCATGTGTGCCACACTCTGGATTTTCACTGTGTAAACCCTGGACTTGACATCACCCTACTGGTAGAAGTCTAAGGGCGTGAGATCCAGTGAGTGTGGGGGCCACTCCAATGTTTCCCATAATTGCATATTGTAGGTTATCAAACATTCTAAAGTAGATGTTGCATAAACAAAGAAAATAGGAAGATAACTACTTTTAATACCTATCATATTTTTTGGACTATAAGACATATTTTTCCCCCAAAAAATGAGGGGAAAATGGCAGTGCATTTTATAGTCCGAATGCTATTGCCCAATTCCATTATGGAAGTGGTCATCAGCATTCAGGAGACACAGGGTGCAGTGAAGGAGGAACTACGCTGACTGTACTCACCCTCCTTGGTCTTCTTCCAATCCCCACTCTGCAGTATGTCCTGACTGTTTATGGTGTCATGATGTAGTGAAGGCCTGAATTGAGGCTGATGGAGCTTGGGGGTCTGATTTTGGGATCTGATCTGAGGTTTGATGAAGAATGGGAGTCTGATTTGGAGGTCTGATGAGGATTGGGGGTCTGATCTGAGGACTGATGAAAAGTATATATTTTTCTTATTTTCCTCCTGAAAATCCTAGGTGTGTCTTTTAGTCTGGATGTTAATGTGAACAGAGCCTACTTCTGTACTTCTGGTTCTAGTCTCATAAGATTCCGGATAAGCAGACTGCTCTGATACATACATTATCATCACATTTTTGCTAAACAAAATAAGTTAAATAAATTTTAGTTAAAGCAACTACATTAACTTCCATTATTGCAGTAAGTGCTCCATAAAGAAATTAGAATGTGTTATCCAGGTCAAGTAAGGAGTGTGTTTCAAAATAACCAACAGCAAAGATTAGCAAATGCCAAGGACAGTATTGCACTGTCATTCCCAGCAGTGTTTCAGAACCCAAGGTTTTCAAATCAGGATAAATGGCCATTAAACATTATTGTAATGTCTCCATGATAACAAAACATTTTCCTTCAGAAAAGTATAGCAAAGTTTATGAAAACGTTGCTCTATAAAAATAAGCAATATGAATATACTTAGTAAATGTTAATAGAAACGTAGTTGGTCAGTAAAATACTATAGGTAATTCAATGTTGTCTCCTGTCTTGATACAGTAGCTTGTTACTACTGGCTTTAGAGTATAGGTAATATGTTTTAACCAATACCTTATTGCAATGTACTGTACTGTAAACTGGACACTGAAAAAAAGCTTCCAATATACATAAGTGAAGCAATACAAAATGTGATGCCATCTGCTCCTTGAGCACAAGAAACTTATATGGCTTTTCAGGTAGTTCAACAGTGATGGTCTATCCTCAGAATAGGTCATTAATATCTCATCAGTGGGAGTCCAACTCCCAGCACACCCGTCCATCAGCTGTTTGAAGAGACCACAGCACTCTAGTGAGCTTTGGACTATAAGATGCACTGGACTATAAGACGCAACTAGGCATTGAAGGAGGAAAATAAGAAAAAAAAAATCAGCCCTCAGATCAGGGGCGTAGCTAAAGGTTCATGGGCCCTGGTGCAACCAGTTCAGCTTGCCCCCCCATTCAGCGATGGTGCACCTAGCTTTTCTGCTGCCCGAGGCAAATATTGAAACGCACCCCTCCATGCCAAATTCTCAACCTAACCCCTTCCCTCCAGTCCTACTGTTAAAAAGAGTTGTCCTCTTTTTACTACTGATGAACTATCCTTAGGGTAGGTCATCAATATCAGATTGGCCGGGGTCCTCCGGCACCCCAAAGATCATATGTTTGAAGAGAGGGCAGTGATCATATGAGAGCTGCTTTCTCTGCTCTGTTCACTTGCTCGCTGTAGCATTTGCAGTGATGAGCAGTAAACAGAGCAGAGAAGGCAGCGCTCGTACAAAAAAAAAAGACAACCCCTTTAATGACATACTTGGAAAATATTAGATACAGCACTACAGAACATATAGGGTCATACAACGCCACGTATGTATCTCTTACATCTAGTGACTTTTCTTCTCTGATGTAGACATTCTCTTTCCTCTGTCAGACCAGACCGCCATGGTGACTTCTTTCAGCCACGCCTCGTCTCTGCAGAGTTTAACAAACAGACATCTTACTTTCCTACTTTTACATCATCCTCTCACCTTCTCCGCAACACCCCATCCTGCCCCCCCCCCCAATACTATACTGCAGAAACAGTCCCCCTGAAAATACTGGTGCCACACAGAAAAACAATACCCCCTTACCTTTCAGATCAAATCCCCATATCAAACCCCAGATGAGACCCCCATATAAGACCCCCTATTAGACCTCCAAACCCCCGAATCAGACCCTCATTAGAACCCCAGACCCCCAATCAGACCACTCTAGACCCCCAGTCAGACTCCCCTTAAGACTCTTCAAGACCCTAATCAGACCCCTTTCTGGACCCCATATCAGACCCCCCTTCTGGCCCCCATATCAGACCCCCCTTCAGACTCTTCAAGCCCCTAATCAGACCCCCTTTCTGGCGCCCATATCAGACCCCCCATTCTGGCCCCCAATATCAGACCCCCCCTTCTGGCCCCCAATATCAGATCCCCCCTTCTGGCCCCCAATATCACACACCCGCCCTTCTGGCCCCCAATATCACACCCTCCCTTCTGGCCCCCAATATCACACCCCCGTTTAGGACCCCAAATCACACTCAGATCAGACAATAAAGCAAATAAATAAACTTACCTCTCCTGTGTCACTCCTCTCCCAGTCCTGGCTGTCTCCCCGCTCTCATTTCTTTCCGGGCCCATGCTGCAGTCACCTGACCTCCTGCAGCGTCAGGTCAGAGTGTGCTCTGTACGTCCTGACGCTGCAGGCAGTCAGGACACAGCAGCGCAGGCCCCAGGAAGAGCAAGCAGGAGGAGGGGTAAGTACAATACAGCGCTGGCAGCGCTTCTCTCCCCCTCCTCCTGCATACTAGTGAGCGTTTCCATTATGGAAGCGCTTGCTAGTATTCCCTTTATAAGATGCCTGCCAGCCTGCTGCACTGACTGCGCCTGCGCCAAATAAAGGACATCATGGCGCAGGTGCGGGATTTAGATCGCAGACAGGGCCGGCAGGAGATGGAGAAAGCTGCCTGGCCCTGTCAATCAAGAGGAAGGGGGCGTTTTTGAAAGTGGGCAAACGGAGCCTCTAGGAACAGGGGTAACGCTCCTAGAGGCTTATTAGTATAAAATAAAAGTTAATTTTATATAAAATCGGGGGCACCAGTAAATAAAAGAGATATATATTTGGAATCAGGTGACATTTGCACATGTCTAATGTCAGCCAGATTCATACCGAAAAAACTGGTGACAGAAACCCTTTAAAAATAATTTCCAAAAGATTTTGTGTTACAAAATTTAGATACCACTCTTTCCCTTTTGAGCCCTGTGATGTGTCCCTAAACAACTGTTTATGACCACATTTGGGATATTTACATAACAGAGAGAAATTGTGTAACTAATTATGCAGTGGTTTATCTTCTTTTAAATGAAAAGAATTGGGCTAAAGCAACATACTATTGGAAATTGCTGCTAAACTCATAAGACTTTTAGCCTATCTCAAAAAATAAAAGTATGACTGAACAATGATGCCAACATAAAATATAGTGATTATATATCATGGTAATATGAAATATGGTAAATATTAATTATTAGCTTTGTTGTGTCTTAAAAGTAGAGAAATTCAAATTTGGAAAATTACTAATTTTGTTACATTTTCATTATGAAAAAGGAAGATATGAATATTAATATATCAATATTTCTATTAAATATTAAGAATTAATATTCATAAATAATATTTATATTCTAACTTGAATATTAATATTTTCTATTAATAACGGCCTTACCAATATTCACTCACGTGGCTATCAGTATGGTATTATTAATATGATTTCCTCCTATAATGTTCCGTTAAGGTACAATATTGACAATAGCGTCAGATTGGACTTCAACAATCAATATTATAATACAACACAGTCTCAACATACGCACGCTAGACTGTATTGTATTAATCTGTACCTTAACTGTAACGTTTTCCTGTTCCTTTACAACGTACTATTACAATTGTATTATTACTGTGCTTTGTATAACAGGAATGAAACAGTGCTAATAAAACAAGTTATTTATTATACACTATGCTAAAGTTACACAAATCACACAATAAAACAATAATATAATAAAAACCAACACCTACTTATTTTTCCCACCCACACTCACATACACACACCAATATACTTTTACCCTCCCACCAACTATCGCTAACTTTCCCTAATCATGAAATGGAAGATTGGGGATGTAGTGCAGGGGTCAGGATGCAGGGTAAGTATAGAGGCAGAAGGGAATTAGGGGTTCAGGATTGGTAGGAGAGAGAGAGAGAGAGGTTAGGGGCTCTTGGGATACTTAGACCAATCCTTGCTGGAGCTCTGTCATGGTGACCTTTCCCCCATCTTCCTTCAGGTGACTCATTCAGGAGACTGCCTTCTGTGGCCCCCACAGTTGGCTATATTCTATATCTGAGCCCCCTCCCCCTTCAGGTGAACGCAGTGAGGTGTAGTGATACTAGCCTAGCACACCCAACAGGGAACTTTCTGCTAATAGGACACAGATCTACTTTCTTTTGATCTATTGATCTCATCAGCCTCCATGTCTCTGGCCATTGTAACGCCAGCCTGAAAGTTCCTGCTATCAGTAGGTGGTCTTTAAGATAGAGGGAAGTGCATCACACCTATTGAGACAAAAGGTCTATTGAACCATAGTTTAACATACCTATGATACTGTCAACATATGGCCCTATTGTCTTCCCCCCCATACCCCAGCAGGCATATGGCATTCCTGCAGGAGGGGGGCTTTGAATAGAGTGAAGTGAATACTAGTGTATCTGGGCCTTCTCACTACTGGGATTAAATATATATATATATATATATATATATATATATATATATATATATATATATTGTCACAGTGCGGGGTATGAGGGGGTGCGGAAACATACGCTTAACGAACTTGTAAAGCACACACAGGTTTATTTTCCTTCCTTGTTGTTCCAGCAAGGGTTAAGTTCAACACAAAATAGCTTTTCTCTTCAGCAGTGACACAAAATACATGGCAACAGAGAATCTTCCCGTCTGGGGGTTTTGACACAACAGAGGTCTGCACCTCACCTGCTCTGAGGTCTGCGCCTTCCCTGGGTCACTTGGATTAAGCTTTCCAGCAGCGGCTTTCTGTACCCGGAGCTGCAGAGAGGACTAGCAATACCCTCTCTGGATGAACTCAACTCAACTGACCCAGGAGAGGGAGATCTATAGAGGTTTTAATGACCGGAATAATCTCACCTGTGCTTTTGCACAGACCTATCCAAAAACCTGGAGTGAATGGGAGGAAGGGAGCGGTCAGTTCCCGCTGCCACCTACCAACCGCTCCCAATGTAATCCGGGCCCATACTATCAGAGATACCAAGGTGTGCTCAGCTCTAAGCTTCCTGAGCACATTACTCCCCAGATTCCATTATCTCACCCAGCGCAGGTATCTGAGTGCGATGTACCTCCCATCCACAGTTAACCCTGCGGCTGCCTTGCTACACATCCCCCCCCTCTTCTCCAGACCGGAGGGCTGGACATCCGAAGCAAATAGGCAACTTACTCTTGACAGCGCATCTGCATTTGCCTGTAACCGGCCTGGTCGATGCTCGACCGAAAAATTAAAATTCTGGAGTGACAGGAACCATCTAGTCACCCTGGAATTCTTTTCCTTACTGGACTTCATCCAAGTCAAGGGAGCGTGGTCCGTAACCAGCCTAAATCTTCTCCCCAGAAGGTAGTATTTTAGAGCCTCCAATGCCCACTTGATTGCCAAGCATTCTCGCTCGACAATGGCATAATTCCTTTCTGCCGGGTTTAGCTTCCTGCTTAGGTAGGTAATGGGATGTTCCTCTCCGTCAATAACCTGAGAGAGAACAGCCCCTAACCCAGAATCTGAGGCATCAGCTTGGACCATAAACTCCTTATTGAAGTCAGGAGTTATCAAGACCGGCTGTTGACACAGACTTTTCTTCAGGGCTTGGAAGGCCTTCTCGGCCTCGGGATTCCAAACTATCATCACTGACTTTCTCCCTTTCGTTAGGTCTGTCAGAGGTGCTGCTATTGATGCGAAGTTTGGGACAAACCTTCTATAGTACCCGGTGATCCCTAAAAAGGCCCTAACCTGCTTTTTTGTCTGGGGCCGAGGCCAATTTTGTATGGCTTCCACCTTGTTAAGCTGGGGTCTAATCATTCCTCGGCCGATGGTATACCCGAGATACCTAGCTTCTTCTAGTCCGATGGTACATTTTTCTGGGTTAATGGTTAGACCTGCCTGAGCGATGGAATCAAGAACAGCCTGTACTCTGTAAAGATGGCTGTCCCAATCCGTGCTATAGATGACCACATCATCAAGGTACGCAGCCGCGTATCCCCGGTGTCGCCGCAGGATTCTATCCATTAGCCTTTGAAATGTCGCTGGGGCCCCGTGTAACCCGAACGGCATGACCACATAGTGGAAAAGGCCTTCTGGTGTCAAAAATGCAGTTTTTTCCCTATCCTTTTCCGCTAAGGGAATTTGCCAGTACCCTTTGGTTAAATCTAGGGTAGAGATAAACCTTGCGTTTCCCAAACTTTCTATGAGCTCGTCTACACGAGGCATAGGATATGCGTCAAATTTTGATATTTCATTTAACCTACGGAAATCGTTACAAAATCGCCAGGTGCCATTGGGCTTGGGAACTAAGACGATCGGACTGGCCCACTCACTTCTGGACTCCTCAATGACACCTAGCCCCAGCATACGCTTCACTTCCTCTGACACCACCCCTCTACGGGCCTCTGGTATCCGGTAGGGTTTTAACAGCACCTTTTTCCCGGGCTCAGTTACTATCTGGTGACTTATCAGAGGAGTTCGCCCTGGTTGATCTGAGAACTTCCTCTGATTGGCCAACAGAAATTCCTTTACCTCCTGCTGTTGGGCCTTAGAGAGGGTTTCCCCTATCCTCACTAAGGAGATTTCCCCTGGTTCCCTTTTCCCCTCTGGAACTGCTGCCCCCAGGGATTCTCTTTCCTTCCACGGTTTAAGTAAATTTACATGGTACACCTGGTACGGTTTCCGTTTCCCTGGTTGATGTACCTTGTAATTAACTTCACTTATCTGCTCGGTTATCTCGTATGGGCCTTGCCACTTTGCCAGGAATTTACTTTCCACGGTGGGGACTAAGACAAGCACCCTGTCACCTGGGCGGAAGGTCCTGACCCTTGCAGAACGGTTGTAGAGTCGGCTCTGGGACGCCTGAGCTCTCTGCAAGTGTTCCTTAACCAGGGGCATTACGGTCTCAATTCGCTCCTGCATGAGGGTCACATGCTCTATTAGGCTTCTGTACGGGGTAGTCTCGGTTTCCCACGTTTCTTTGGCTATATCTAGCAACCCTCGTGGGTGACGGCCATACAGTAGTTCAAAGGGTGAGAACCCTGTGGAAGCCTGTGGTACCTCGCGGATGGCGAACATCACATATGGTAATAATGCGTCCCAGTCTCGGCCGTCTTTCTCTACTACCCTTTTCAACATCTGCTTTAAGGTTTTATTAAAACGTTCCACCAAGCCATCCGTTTGTGGGTGGTATACGGAGGTTCGTAATGGGGTGATTTTTAGGAGATGGCAGAGATCCTTCATGACCCGAGACATAAATGGAGTCCCCTGGTCAGTAAGGATTTCCTTTGGGATACCTGTTCGGGAAAACATATTGAATAATTCTCGGGCGATATTTTTAGATGTGGGCTTTCTCAGGGGCACAGCCTCAGGGTACCGAGTGGCATAATCTAATACTACTAGGATGTACTGGTGTCCCCTAGCCGATTTCACCACTGGCCCTACCAAGTCCATCGCAATTCTTTCAAAGGGGACCTCAATGATCGGCAGAGGAACTAAAGGACTGCGAAAATGTGTGACTGGGGCAGTTACTTGGCAGGTAGGGCAGGATTCGCAATGGCGTTTTACCTCCTCGTACACTCCTGTCCAGAAAAACCTTTGTAAGACCCGTTCTAGGGTCTTATCTGCCCCCAAGTGGCCAGCTAAGGCATGTTTATGAGCTAAGTCCATGACCATACGCCTATACGCTTGGGGTACCAGGAGCTGCTCTACAACCTCCCCTTGTTTCTGGGTCACCCGATAAAGGAAGTCGTTTTCTATGACAAAATGAGGGTATTGGAGATCACCTCCAAGTTCCTGCGGTACACCATTGACCACTTTAGCACTGGCTCGAGCGCTTTCTAAGGTGGGATCTCTCAGCTGGGCGGTACCAAAATTCTCGGTTCTTACTTCCAGCCCCGGCATGGTTAAGTCATAGGGAGGTTCCTCCCCGTCTCCGGCTAGGACCTGAAACGGGAAGTCAGAGGCTTCCGATATATTCGCTTCAGGTTCAGCAGGGTCAGTTTCCTGATTATCGGGTAGGTTATCTGGGGGTTCCGTTTCTACTGCCTGGTTTTCTGTCTCATCGGAGACCCCTGTTGGTGTCTCTTCAAAGAAACTTGGGGAGACAGGTTCTTCTCCCTTCTCTGAGAGGGGGTCGAGATCCCTTTCACCCAACCTAGGAAAAACCACCTCTTCCGCTATGGGCGCCAACTGTTTTTTTTCCCACAGTTGCCAAAATAACGGAAAATCACGCCCTATAATCACAGCGTGCATAAGGTTTTTCACTACTCCAGCCTCATGACTTATTTTGCCGCAGCCAGTCTCGAACACCACTGAGGCGACTGGATATCTTTTAACGTCCCCATGGATGCACATTACCCCTAGGGTTTTTCCACCCACTAGTGGCCCACCCACCAAGGTGGCATGAATGAGAGTCACCAAGCTGCCCGAGTCTAATAGGGCCTGGACGAGGTACCCATCCACCTTCATGGTACAGAACTGAGGTTCTGAGTCTATCCCTCGGGAGGCAACACAGGCGGGTTCTGCAAAGAACGACCTCCGACGACTGGCATCACATTCCATGTGGTCGGGGGCTACTGGGCAATGGGCCGCAATGTGACCCAGCTCCTGACAGTTCCAACACCGTATAGGAGGCAGTCTGGGGCCAGTTTCTTGCGTCGGTATGGACTTCCCATAGAGTTCCTCCATAGCGGGGGTTCTTCTGGGGGCGCTCCCTTTGAGCCCTCTGTCGATTCCTTGGGTTTTACCTCCAGTCGACCGTAGACGGCTTTTACCAACTGTTGAGCTTGGCCGGGGGCCGCTTTGCACGAACACCTCAGTGGTGAGATAGCGGTCCACCAGGCTGACCAGTTCATCCGCATTTTTAGGGGCCCCCTGCCCGACCCAGCGTTGCAGACCAGGAGATAGCGAGCAAGTAAAGCGGTCCATCATGACTTTTTCTATGATCTGTGCCTGCGACGAGGAGTCAGGTTCCAACCACTGCTTGAGGAGGTGAAGTAAGTCGAACATCTGAGACCTCGTTGGTTTATGCGGATCAAACCGCCAGGTGTGGACCCTCCGGGCCCGGATCGCTGGTGTCACCCCCAGACGTGCCAGGATTTCGGCTTTTAATTTGGCATAGTCACCTATGTCCTGCCGACTAAGATCGTAATATGCTTTCTGCGGTTCAGCGGTTAGATAGGGCGCGAGCACTTCAGCCCACTCTGCAACTGGAAGCTTTTCCCGCTCTGCTGTGCGTTCAAACACGGCTAGGTAGGCCTCGACATCGTCCTCGGAGGACAACCTCTGGAGGGCGCGTTGCACCATTTTCCGTGGACACCCGTGAGGCCGGACGTCACCCTCGACAACCACCGGTGAGGTTTGTCTCAATTCCATCATCTGTTGTAACAGCAACTTGTTCGTTTCCTGCTGCGCCTGCAGTGCTTCAGCGTGCGCCTGCTGCTGCTGGCGGTTGGTCTCCTGTTGGACGCGCAGGGCCTCAGCCTGGGCCTGCAGAATTTGGGCTATCATAGCCTCCATGGTACTGCTGGTCGTTGTGGCTGCCTTTACCCAGGACATTCATGGGATGTTTCACAGTCCAGCAATATCCCGCACAAAAATAAAAAACAAAAAATTCTGTCGTTGCCCCTAGCAACCAGGTGCCCGCATCCTCCACCAATTGTCACAGTGCGGGGTATGAGGGGGTGCGGAAACATACGCTTAACGAACTTGTAAAGCACACACAGGTTTATTTTCCTTCCTTGTTGTTCCAGCAAGGGTTAAGTTCAACACAAAATAGCTTTTCTCTTCAGCAGTGACACAAAATACATGGCAACAGAGAATCTTCCCGTCTGGGGGTTTTGACACAACAGAGGTCTGCACCTCACCTGCTCTGAGGTCTGCGCCTTCCCTGGGTCACTTGGATTAAGCTTTCCAGCAGCGGCTTTCTGTACCCGGAGCTGCAGAGAGGACTAGCAATACCCTCTCTGGATGAACTCAACTCAACTGACCCAGGAGAGGGAGATCTATAGAGGTTTTAATGACCGGAATAATCTCACCTGTGCTTTTGCACAGACCTATCCAAAAACCTGGAGTGAATGGGAGGAAGGGAGCGGTCAGTTCCCGCTGCCACCTACCAACCGCTCCCAATGTAATCCGGGCCCATACTATCAGAGATACCAAGGTGTGCTCAGCTCTAAGCTTCCTGAGCACATTACTCCCCAGATTCCATTATCTCACCCAGCGCAGGTATCTGAGTGCGATGTACCTCCCATCCACAGTTAACCCTGCGGCTGCCTTGCTACAATATATATATATACATATATCTATGGGAAACTCTTCCCCCTGAAACACATTACATTTTGGAATTCTTTTTATAAATAAAAACAATATATATTGACCAAAATTGACCACTCACATAACATGCATATGTGTCCCTAAAAACAATCTCTGAATCCCTTTGGTAAGTAAAAGCATTCCAAAGATGTTAACACATAAAGGGACACGTCAGGTTTGAAAAAAGGGGCTGCGTCCTTAAGGTCAAAATAAACTTTGTTTTTAAGGGGTTAAAGTCACAGGCACACCACTTGAAATTGATAGCTCCCTTCCTCTCTATACAGTGGTCTCCAGCCATACCGCTCATAGACAGTGCAGTTTATTGCCCCATATATACAGTACAGTCATATACAGTACCGATTAAATTTATGCATAATACAAGTGTTGTATTGCTTCCTACAGTATATATTTATGCCAGGGCAGCCACTGCAATGTTTTGCCAGAGAACCTCTTAAACTGTTTGCTACCACAATGACACATATCAACTAAACCAGGAAATACACTATTTACATAATAACAAAGAGTATATTAAAAGTATTGTACAGGGTGGGCCATTTATATGGATACACCTAAATAAAATTGGAATGGTTGGTGATATTAACTTCCTGTTTGTGGCACATTAGTATATGGGGGGGGGAATTTTCAAGATGGCCGGTGACCATGGCGGCCATTTTGAAGTCGGCCATTTTGGATCCAACTTTAGTTTTTTCAATGGGAAGAGGGTCATGTGACACTTTTTTCTTACACTTTCTTACCAATCTATAAGTAAAGGGCATATGTTCATATACAGTCATTATTTTTCACACCACTTCATATAACATACTGTATGTCTGACTATCTCCCTGCAGGTATAAATTTCATTATACCTCCAATAACCTAGTACTCACCTAAATTTGATTCCACTGAAATATTTTTTTTTATAATTTTTTTTGTTTGTACATTCACTTAAAAGGGTTGTCCCAGAATGAGAACTAGCCATGGGTGATAAGCATCTGATGAATTAACTGGCAGTCGAGCATGCCCACTAATGCTCCATTCAAACTCTATGGGAGAACTGAAGATTGCCGTGTGCACCATGTGTAGGTTGTGTTGACACTGCCATGTATTAGAAAGGAAACCATAATGGCATTTCCATAGCCATCACACAATGCATTCCAACAGCACTCAATGGACCCACTAGCTTATAATGGGGTCTATTGGGGTTCAGTAATGGTGTTTATAGTGTTCATCATTTTGATGGAATGAACAGCCCTTTATGTGGCTCTGTTCTTTCTTTCTGCCTGTGTAGGCTCCAAACTGAACCTGGCAGTAGTCTGAATGTAGGGCCATTTTTCACTACTAGTATACTCTTGTTCAATGATTAATTCTAATGTTTTTTCTGATCTTTCTTCATTGTACTCTTACCTTTGCCCATATTCTTGAGTTTACCTTCTTTTGATAGTACCTATCACTGTCAAACTTGAAATATATTCATATTTAATGATTTATTCCCCTTTTTTCCTGAAGTCTATACATAAAAGATTCTAAACACTTTTGTAATGGGTATTTGGTGTGGAATCACTGTACCAGCTAACTTGGCTAGTCCTAAGGGTGCTAATTGGACTAATCCTGGTGTAGTTAGCAGCTGACCCACAGGAATTAAAGACACCAGTACAAAGCACCAAGGAGTCAAGCAATACTTGTAGTCAGTAAACAGGCAGAAGTCACAGCAGGCAGAGTTTGTGGGTTTCCATGAAACAAATCGGAGGCCGGGGCAGGCATCATTACGGTAAACTGGCTAAGGTCAGGGTAGGCAGCGGACTAACAAAGTCAGTTAACAGGCAGAAGTTTGGTAAACGGGCAGACAATCAGAATAACACCCATTCACTGGCTATATTAGTAAACTACGAATTTAAGCTCAGGCAAGGAGTGAGAGGACAGTCCAGCATTTATAGCAGAAGCTGATTAACAATTAGAAGCAACCGTGCAACTGCATTCAGAGAAGTGCAGCAAGCCTGGTATGGAGGTGGAGATGATAGGAGTAGTACTACAGATGGAAGTTGTAGTAGTCATGGTGGTTGTCCTCCCCAGCACTTCCTAAGCATTTGCAGTGGAAATTATGGAGTAAACTGTAGGGTGGTGCAGTAAAATTACAAAACCAGGCTTTGGTGTCACAGATCCATGGTACTTTACTGAAGCTGTTCAACAGGTAATTCACACAAGCACTATTGACATGAAATGCAGTCTTTACAGTTGACATAAGTAATTCCCAAAGGTTGTACAGTATATGGAGGCTAGTTTCTCCCTCTTACAATCAGACTGTTCAATCTATCCTTTTTATGGCCTAAGGGATGCATTTTCTCTATAATCAGATGTATATAAGCATATGATATCCACTGGATCCTCAAGGTACTACAGTCTCTGAACAGGGGAGCCATCCTGTCCTTTAGTTACAGTGGCCAGCTTCAAGCTTATAATGGTCGCACCATATGCAGAGGAGGCTAAAGCCAAATTGGCAGCGGTTACTAATCTTAATAAACTAGTCTGCAGTAGTCTGCAATTCCTTTTTGATAGTTTAAACTTCTGTAGGTCTCTTCCCTTCTAATGCTGGCACATAAACTGCTTGTAGTCTGTAGGGGAGTTCACTCCTCAGCAGGAAGCCATAGACTCTCTAGGCCAAAACCTGTGGTCCGGGAGCTACATGAGGCCCTCAATACCATCCTGTGAGGCCCCCAACCATCTGGTAACAGACATGTGTGTCTAGGTGTTGTGGCTGCTCACATGTATCTTTCATGTATTCTCTTAGATGGAAGTACTTGAAGTGTAACTAGACATATACTGTATGTTTAATAGCGTATGCCAAAAATATAGTATTTCAGTTGATAATACCCCTTCAAGTTGTATTTTTGGCCCTTGGAATTTGTTCAGGTTGACAATGTGACCCCCAACCAGAAAAGGTTGTTCACACCGACTCTAGACACTTCCTCCTAGAGGGTAAAGGTGGAGCCAACCGTTAATTAGACACTTAGGACCTCCCACTCCCCATACAACCACTTGAAATAGTAGTACAGTACTTGCATATAATACGTGAAACACAGTTACGATAACACTTTTATTGCTTTGCAGTAGATTTCAGGACACTGCACAAGGAGAGGAAGGGCACGGTGGCAAAAATGGGAGTAGTAGTAGTAGTGGGGCAGCAACGGGCATGGGACATTAATGTAACATCTTTCCTGATACACTTTATAACCTAGGCCATGCATGTTAGACCATGTCATGACACTGCATTCTGTGTGACTACAACCCTACTATTATTTGGAATTTTGGTGCATTTTGCGAAAAACGATTGCCACTCTTAGGCTAGACTTTACTGATATACTGTTTATCTTAAAACATCATAAACTATAACAGTATTACTTTTAAATAAATTGTCTTATTAGTATTTAGTCAGCCACCAATTGTGCAAGTTCTCCCACTTAAAAATATGAGAGAGGCCTGTAATTGACATCATAGGTAGACCTCAACTATGAGAGACAAAATGAGAAAACAAATCCAGAAAATCACATTGTCTGATTTTTAAACAATTTATTTGCAAATTATTGTGGAAAATAAGTATTTGGTCAATAAGAAAAGTTCATCTCAATACTTTGTTATGTATCCTTTGTTGGCAATGACAGAGGTCAAAGTGTTTTCTACAAGTCTTCACAAGGTTGGCACACACTGCTGCTGGTATGTTGGCCCATTCCTCCATATAGATCTCCTCTAGAGCAGTGATGTTTTGGGGCTGTCGCTGGGCAACATGGACATTCAACTCCCTCCAAAGGTTTTCTATGGGGTTGAGATCTGGAGACTCGCTAGGCCACTCCAGGACCTTGAAATGCTTCTTACAAAGCCACTCCTTCGTTGCCCTGGCGGTGTGCTTGGGATCATTGTTATGCTGAAAGACCCAGCCACATTTCATCTTCAATGCCTTTGCTGATGGAAGGAGGTTTGCACTCAAAATCTCACGATACATGGCCCCATTCATTCTTTCATGTACACAGATCAGTCGTCCTGGTCCCTTTGCAGAGAAACAGCCCCAAAGCATGATGTTGCCACCCCCATGCTTCACAGTAGGTATGGTGTTCTTTGGATGCAACTCAGCATTCACTCTCCTCCAAACACGACGAGTTGTGTTTCTACCAAACAGTTCTACTTTGGTTTCATCTGACCATAGGACATTCTCCCAATACTCTTCTGGAACATCCAAATGCTCTCTATAAAACTTCAGACGGGCCCGGATATGTACTGCCAAAAGCAGGGGGACACGTCTGGCACTGCAGGATCGGAGTCCCTGGCGGAGTAGTGTGTTACTGACGGTAGCCTTTCTTACATTGGTCCCAGCTTTCTGCAGGTCATTCACTAGGTCCCCCTGTGTGGTTCTGGGATTTTTGCTCACAGTTCTTGTGATCATTTTGAACCCACGGGGTGAGATCTTGCATGGAGCCCCTGATCGAGGGAGATTATCAGTGGTCTTGTATGTCTTCCATTTTCTAATTATTGCTCCCACAGTTGATTTCTTCCCACCAAGCTGCTTGCCTATTGCAGATTCAGTCTTCCCAGCCTGGTGCAGGTCTACAATTTTGTTTCTGGTGTCCTTCGACAGCTCTTTGGTCTTCACCATAGTGGAGTTTGGAGTGTGACTGTTTGAGGTTGTGGACAGGTGTCTTTTATACTGATAACAAGTTCAAACAGGTGCCATTACTACAGGTAATGAGTGGAGGACAAAGGAGTCTCTTAAAGAAGAAGTTACAGGTCTATGAGAGCCAGAAATCTTGTTTGTTTGTAGGTGACCAAATACTTATTTTTCACCATAATTTGCAAATAAATTGTTTAAAAATCAGACAATGTGATTTTCTGGATTTGTTTTCTCATTTTGTCTCTCATAGTTGAGGTCTACCTATGATGTCAATTACAGGCCTCTCTCATCTTTTTAAGTGGGAGAACTTGCACAATTGGTGGCTGACTAAATACTTTTTTTCCTCACTGTATGTTTATTGTTAAATATGGCAATTTATAAGAAAACAGTTTGAGTGGCAGCTCAGCATCATCCATTGTAGTCACAAATTCTCTGGCCACAAAGGCCAGAAAGATTACAGTACAAAGCCAAGATAATGCTCTATATTTATTGCTGGACAAGTATAATCAGCATATTCTGACATTGCACTGATGTAAATGCTAAAGATGAGCAAATTGATTCTACACGAATTGAAGTTGTTAACATCCCAAAAAAGTCAGAATTTTACAGGCTTAGGCCCCATTCACACGACCGTATTGAATGGGGCCGTATCTATCCTCAAAATTGCGGAATAGATTCGGCCCCATTCACCTCTATGGGGCCGGGAGCCGTGGCACAGAGCTAGCTCCGTGCCACAGATCTTTTGAAGCTTGTCCTATACTTGTCCGTGCGCACGGACAAGTATAGGCATTTTCAATGGAGCCGCACGGCGTGTGTTCCGAGCGCTGCGGAACACACGCCGGACAGCCCACGTATATTTGCGGGCCCGCAAATATATGTTAGTGTGAATGGACCCTAAGGCTACTTTCACACATGTCGTAGTTTTAGTCTGGCTGCCTCTCGGCATGTTTGCCGTGCTGCGGCCGAAACTCTAATTATAGTGAATGGGGACAGGGTATATTCCAGCCACACATGTGCACTGGCGGCAGCACGGATCAGGCAGGCTGTTCAGCCGCCGGAACAGCCTTCTGGACACCCCTGCCGCTAGTGTAAAAGTAGCCTTAAATACAAAGAAGAAAGCAACTGCCATGACAGCGGCCTAGTTTTTGGACTGTTGTTAATTTTAAAAAAATCGGAGTGTACAGAGTGTTTTTAAACAGACTGTTTGTTACCACCAGCTACCATCCGTTTACTCATAAATATATACAGTGACATACAGTCACTTTGACATTACTAATGCTGTCTTGGCATTAAAGATCTTGAAAGAGGTTGAATACATTCTTACTTTATTATAAATATATTTCCAAATACCTTTCATTAGCTATATTGGTTTGTTTTGTCTAGGGAGCATAAGGAGAAATAAAATGGCCGCAGTCCTATTAGTACATACAAAATCTGTCCTAGTCACACAGGAGGACAAGTTACTTCAACGCACTGAGAGAAAGAGCTGCCTCATCTCTCATCTCTGCTCTGTCTGTCAGGGATTATGATCCTGAATACAGTTTAATATGATATTCAACCAAATCTTTGTGGGAATGGAGCTCATCAGGAGACATGAAGTACATAGAGGATGGACAGGACAGACTGTGGTAGTGTGGGGCTATGGTAATGGAGACTGCACATAAGTGCTGCTGCTTATTAGCCACATCTCCTCATGAACTCCATTCCTACATAGATTCAGGATCATAATCCCTGAGGAGCAGAGAAGAGGATGAGGCAGCTCTTTAGCTCAGTGTTGTGAAGTAACTTGTCCTCCTGAGTGATTAGGACAGGTTTTGTGTGTACTAATAGGACAGCGGCTATTTTGCTTCTCCTGATGATTGCTCCCTAGAAAAAACCGAGCCATTAAAACTTATGTAAGGTATTTGGAAATATATTTAGAATGAAGTAATATTTAAGTGTTTTCATTTTCTTAATTCCCGGAGAACCCCTTTAAGAGACTTTTCAGGGCAATTTGGGCACTTTTGATTTGGGTTGAATCTATTCAGACTCATATTGAATCTGATGACTGATCTGTGTGAATTCAACTCATATCTTTGAGCCGCATTCTGACCTTAGAACAAATACATTTTACAGGTTTTATGTGCACAAAGTATGAAATCCCATCAGATGTTGTCTACAAAGGATAATAAATTAATTCCTTCCTGTCAATTCCTTCCTTTAGCAAGGAGAGTATGTGGTTACAGTATGTAATGTAATTTCTTATCCAGTGTCCTTAGATTGATTAAGCACTGACTCCTACAGTAAATCAAAATACTTGATAATGTCTTTGTGTTAAAAAAAGCAAAAGCATGACTGCCTCACTTTCAATTTACTTTTATGACCTTTTTAACATATTTTTGATATTGTACTTTCTAATATATAAAGCTGAGTGTATGTATATATGTATGTATGTACATATACATAGTGTATGTATGTGTGTATGTCTGGTAAAGGAATCCGCACCATCGCAGCTACAATCACGAAATTTGGCACACAGGTACATCAGGGGTCCAGGAAGGTTTTAAACCGAGTCTCAGCTCTCCAGGACTTACCGTTCCTGAGATATTCCCAAAAAATTCATTAGCCAATAGAAGCCTGGTCACATGACCCTTATCAGCCAATAGAAGCTTGCAGGCCCTAAGCCTCCACATACAGACAGTTTCACACCAGGTTTCCATAATAACCCAGCCAGTTTTCTTCACTGCTGCAGGTCTGCTTTAAAGGGGCAGGGCGCTGTGAATGACACTGTTAAAGGGGTATTCCAGTTACCATAAATATACCTTATGTTTTAGACTAACTCAACATTAATCATTACCTAATATAATGTAAATTTCACATATTTACCATTCAGTAGTAATAAAAGATGTTTTCTTCCACTGCTACCCACTGTATTTCCTCATAAATTACCATGGCATAGACCTGTAATTCAAGCCACCCTCAGAAGAAGAACTTAAAAGCCCAGCCCCCCGGTCCAGCTAATCCATGCCCTGACCCAGTCAGGCCACGCCCCCTCTCAGTCCGCAGCCGACGGAGATTGCAAAAATGAAGGTGAAAATCAACTTCTGTCAACTTCAGAGGTGGGAGGGAGGGTGACTTTCTCCCTGCAGCTCATGCTCAGACTGCACAGTGCTGCTACAGAATATGTAAAGACTCCCAGCAGCGTATATCAAATCTTTACAGGTTTTATTGCATTCTTCAAAAGTAATACTGACAGTCCTGGCCTTCATCAACTAATGACATACAGTATTCCACTCACAATATATAACAGATAACACATCAGTTCCTGTGATGTGAACTAGGTACATACAAAATCTGGATCGGAGTCTGGGATCAGGTTCAACCTTAATCGCATAGTTTACCAACAGGAGTTCAGTGTATTGATGATCTCTGCAAAATAAATATAAACTGTTAATGCATTTCATCAATCATTAATAAAACCAATCTCAAAGTCTCTGTTCAAACCTCGTGGATGTAAAGTTCCCAAGGTGTGTATCCAATATGCTTCTCTCTTCAAGAGTAACTTTTTAATTTCTCCTCCCTTTCTCGGTAGTTTAACCTGTTCAATTATTTGATACTTTAACTGTAAAATGTGATGTTTAAAAGCATGGAAGTGATGGGGTATAGGTAACAAAAGGTTTTCAATACAAATAGTCAGCCACACGGGCATTTTATTAAATAAACTACATTAGTGGAATTACATATATAGTATCCCTTAACTTTAAAAGGTTTACCTGTGTGTGGGTGATAAAACTCAGATCTAGAGATGAGCGAATCTATTCGCCGCTTCGTATATTCGTTACGAATCCTCCTTATTTCCTACTCTGAAGCGAATCCGGATTTATTCAGATTTGCTTCGTACGATTCGTAAATATTCTTAAAATTTTGAACGCTAACGCTACGTACGCATTCTTCTTGCTCCCCGGCCCCCAGAAGCAGGAAAATGACAATATGCCCCCTCAAGAGTGGGAAAGTGAACATACGCCCCCCTCAGAAGCACCGAACACTCCAGAGGAGATCAGAGTGGCACAATTGGCCAAGAGAATCCCACCGGCACCGGAGGTGTTCGCCATTCTGGCTGGTGTGGCAGAGGCGGCTGGAGCGTCCACTCTGCCGCCCAGAGGGAGAACAACACTTTCCATGTGGCAGAATCCCATCGGGCCTGCATCAGTGACGGCCCACGCCCAGACCCTATGGGACTATAAGAAATCGGTGGAGGACTGGGTCATCCAAGTGCTGGACCATGCGAGGCCTGGAGACCCTACGCTGGAACGGCATAAAGAAACCATCCTATGGCTTTCAGTGGAGCGAGGCAGTGGCTTCCTTGTGGACGATGAGGACAGCAAGGAGTACTTTGTGGGCCGGAGGTCTGTGAAATGGTCTTACCTGCCCCAAGCCTGTCACAGCGTATACGTGGGGGATCAGGTGGAATATACCCCCATGGCATCCCTGAATGGCCCCTTTGCTACCAGGGTAACGTTATTGTCAAAGCCCCTTTTACCTGCATCGCCAGCCGAGACCTGGCCGGATGATCCAGCAGCTGCAGGACGCTTGCGCTGCCTACAAGAGTCACCAGATGGCACCCTCCATTTCAGAGAGATGCCACAGCCACAACCAGAGCATCTGATCCCTGGATTGCCACTACCACCACAGTAATTTCACCTGGGTCAGCTGACTACATCATCTTTCACATTCCAGCCCAGAACCAGCTACCATGGAAAATGAAGTCAGCAGCAGCCAGGGGAGCTGGCGGTTCTTCCTTGGGTGCAGCCTTGCCTGAACCGCTGCAGCCAGAAGTCCTTACCCCTGCTGTTCCGGCAGGAGAATCCAGAAAGGTGAAGGCTCAGGTGGCAGCAGCGCTCACCAGTGTGACCACCACACGGTCAAGTCCACATTCTAGCAGCAGAGGGCAGTGGAGCTCATCCACGGCAGCCAGCCTGGTCTACTGGAGGCAGGAGCGTCCTCTTATGTCCTTCAGCAGCAGTAGCAGCGAGCTGGTCTTCAGGTCCCTCATCTGAGGAATCCTTCTATAACTGTCTGTCACTGTCTGGCTGATTTAAAGGACACCTCATGGGGGGCATGGCTTGGCTGCCAAGAGCAATGGCCGCATGAGTGAGTCCTGCACCTCAGCGACTTTTCCACAGCTAGACCTCCACTTTCAAATGCCTGACACATGGACATCTGTCCCCTATATGCTCTCTGACAACATGGGGAAGAACAAGCGAACATTGCCACGCATAAATAGCGCCAACCTGGACACTTACTTTGAGAAAGGAAAAATCCAAGATGGCGCCGACTCCAATTACAATGCAGCGTCTCCCGTGTCGATACAAAGCATGTCTCCAGCGCAGTCTCCATGCTCCCTCTCACCTCTAACATGACCAAAGTCTCCTTCTTCTCCGAAGCAGCCCATTCCATCTCTCCCTCCAACTCCAGAGGACGTGTGGCCTCCATCGACAGCACAAGAAGTCGTGCAACATGGCGCCGCAACATTACAGACCGCAGTGTCTCCCTCTACTAGCCCCAAGAAGCAGAAACCCAGGATGGAAATAGATGGAAATAACAGACATCACTCAGGTCAGTGACTCTACCTCAGATCAGACCAACCCCGAACATCAAGCTGATTCGTTCCTCAGCTTTCCCACCTCTAATAAACCCCCCACAGAAGCCATGCTAAAGCAGATGTTAATAGCGCTGAAGTCATCACTCCATCAAGACTTTGCTAGCCTAATCCAACCTATGTCCACTAAATTGCAGGAGATGGAGGACAGAGTTGTACACATTGAAACTAAGATGGGCGAATTCGCCACTTCGCAAAACACAGTGATAGACGCCCATAACGAAATGGCGGACGAAATTGAGGCCATTAAAAAGAAAATAGCGAACTTTGAGGACGGTTCACGAAGAAATAATATTAAGCTACGGGGCATCCCTGAAGAGGTTCTGACTCAAGACCTCATACCATATATACATAGGCTCTTCAAAACTCTCCTGCCGGAGCTAACTGATAACGATATCATTATAGACAGAGCCCACAGGGTTCCCAAGCCAAAACACCTTGGCCCTGACATTCCAAAAGAAACTCTGGCTAGAGTTCATTTCTTTCATATAAAGGAAGCAATAATGGCAGCTGCCAGAAAATCTGGCTCTATACCCTCTCCTTTTCAAACTGTAAAAATATTCACTGACCTGTCTACCATGACCCTGAGGCAAAGACATTCTCTTTTACTGATTACTATGTCTCTGCGCAAATGTAATCTAGCATATCGTTGGGGCTTCCCTCTCAAACTTCTTATTTCTAGAGATGGACAGCTTCATGTCATTCATACCCTAGATGAAGGCAAGACTCTGCTCCAAGGATGGA
Source organism: Rhinella marina (assembly GCA_900303285.1). Lineage (NCBI taxonomy): Eukaryota > Metazoa > Chordata > Amphibia > Anura > Bufonidae > Rhinella > Rhinella marina. The sequence goes on from ONZH01017537.1 coordinate 27,539, forward strand.
AAATCCCTTTAACTTTTCCAGAACCTGGACTTACTTCTAATCTTCCCTCTTTCCCGCAAGAATGGAAGCAAGTGCCACACAGAAGAAACCAAAAGACCTGAATTGCACTACAAGATTCCAAGATATCCTTTACTAAATCACCTTTTGGAACTTTCTCAGGCTACTTCAACTGCCTTATCTCTTATAACCCCTAAACAGATTTATCCATCTCAAAATGGATCAGATAATTCGACATCTATAGCGTGTATTATAACTACATAACCAGAGATCTTGTTCCTTTGTTTTCTCCCTTTCCCTTGCAGGTGCTGCTTGCTCACAGTCGCATATACGAACTTCATTTCATCACAATTTACGTGCTTTCGGTTTCTTTGAAGGACTTTTGCCCTACCATACCGTAAGCGGTTACCACTGTACTGGTTAATATGTTTTTCTTACTGTTTTTTCACTGGTTTAGCTGTATGCCCTTGATACTCTCTGTTTTTTCAATGCTGCAGTTAGCTGACTCTGCCTGGTGGTGCTCTATCCCTTTATCACCCACTTTATACCTCTATCATGGGGATTAAGATTTCTCTAAAAAGGGTTAAATTGCCCTAAAAAAAGGGCTTTTGTATGGAAAGAAGCTATGACGCAAAAGGCAGATATACTATGTATACAGGAAACCCATCTTCTGAAAGATGATGCTCATAGAGTAAAAACCCTGTTATTCCCTACCATTCTCCACTCACACTATTCCAAAAAAGCTAGGGGAGTGTTCATGGCCATTAAAAACTCTGTTACCTTTTCTCTTATCTCCCAAACAATAAACACCAATGGTCATTATATTATCTTGGTTTGTGTTATTAACAATGTTGTTTACACCGTGGTTAATATTTATGCTCCTAATAAGCATCAAATGTCATTCCTTCACAAAGTGATGAGACATGTTAATAAACTGAAAAAGGTAAACTGATCTTGTGCGGGGACTTCAATTCTATAATTGATCCTTGCCTCGACACAACCAACCCCCTTAGACGTCCTACGGGTGGTGTTCCGTCCCTTTTGCATTCTGAAGGCCTCTTTGACCTTTGTCGTGTTCAACATGGTCAGGAAAGGGATTATTCCTTTTTCTCCCCGATTCATGAGTCATATTCCCGAATTGATCTTTTTCTAGCAGATCAAACAATGCCATTACACACAACAGCCTCAGACATCGGTATTATTGGAGGCTCAGACCATGCCCCTATTTCCATAACTCTAGATGACCAATGTCAATCCCAGACTGCCCCTATCTAGAGAAATAACACATTTCTATTTACTCATTCCATATATCGTTCAGAGATTTTGAATTCACTGCAAGAATACTTTCATTTTAATGTAGGTTCAGTAAATAACCCTTATACTATATGGCAGGCACATAAAGCTTTTGTCAGAGGGGCACTAATCAAACTTAATCATGAAGAAAGGAAACAGAAGGAATCGATAACTGCATCTATTTTAAACAGTATTGCCAAACTAGAAAAGATAAATAAACAAAATCTCTCCTCTAACATTTCTGAAGAGTTAAGGAAAGAAAGGGAAAAGTTACGTTCTGTGTTGATGCAAGACTATGAAAAGAGTCTCTCCAGACTAAAATCTAGGCACTATGCACTGGGCAATAAGGCTGGACACTTACTAGTGAGACAACTTAAATCCCAAGAAATCAAATCCAGGATTCCATGCATCCTCCACCCCCAAACCAGTACCAAACTCGTAGATCCGAGAGATATTGCGGAACAATTTAGACTCTTTTATATGCAATTATACAATCTTAAGGACACTATCATCTTACCTGATAAATATTCCACATTAGTTTCAGACTTTCTGTCAAAGGCCTCACTTCCTTCACTGACTCCCTCTCAATTAGCTACTTTAAATGCTCCCATCACAGAACTGGAAATCCCCGGGACCTGATGGTCTAATGAATATTATAAGCATTTTAGCAATTTACTATCCCCTCATTTATTGCATATATTCCAACATTGTATGTCGGATAACCCCTTCCCCACAGACATGTTACAGGCCATGATTGTTACACTCCCTAAACCAGGTAAGCCCAGCGACACTCCCCAAAATTTTAGTCCCATCTCGCTTTTAAATTCGCATATCAAAATCTTCGCCAAATTAATTGGTTCCAGATTATCCCCTATCCTCCCCTATCTCATTAACGCAGATCAAACTGGTTTTGTCAAAGGGCGTCTAGCTTCAGACAACACTCGAAGAGTTCTGGATTTATTTAATTATGCTGAGCTTCACCATCAACCCCTTCTAGCAGTATCTCGATGCTGAAAAGGCTTTTGATAGCCTATAATGGCCATATGCATTCTCTGTACTTGATGTCATGGGTTTCTGAGGTACTATCATTAATGCAATATCCAGTTTGTACTCCACTCCAACGGCTAAAGTGTTTGTTAATGGTGTGATATCTGCCAGCTTTCCAATAACCATCGGATCTCGCCAGGGTTGCCCACTATCTCCCCTATTGTTTATATTGGCACTAGAGCTCCTCGCCCAACATATTAGACTTACGGAAAGAATTAGCAGTTTCAAAGTGAACTCCACCACACATACTATTTCGCTGTATACTGATGATATTATTCTTACTCTTTCAAATCCGACTGTCTCTCTTGTAAAAGCATTAGCAGTTATATCCCATTTTGGCTTACTATCTTACTATAAAGTTAATGAGTCGAAAATCCCAGGCCCTTCCTATAAACATCCCTCCTACTGAGTTACGTCAACAAGCCCTTTTACCCCTGGATTGGCAAACCTCAGAACTGAAATACTTGGGTATTACTGTATTTTTCGCTTTATAAGACGCACCCGATGATAAGACGCACCCCAGATTTTAGAGTAGGAAAATAAGAAAAAATATTTTTCATCAGATCTCATGTCAGACCCCCCCATAAATTTCAGGATATCACATCACACCTCAGATCAGCCCTTTCAGACCCCCATCAGACCTCAAATCAGCCCTTTCAGACCCCCATCAGACCTCAAATCAGCCCACTCAGCCCCCATCAGACCTCAGATCAGCCCAGTCAGCCCCCATCAAACCTCAGATCAGCCAATCAGCCCACTGTGCCCCCATATCAGCCCACTGTGCCCCCATATCAGCCCACTGTGCCCCCATATCAGCCCACTCTGCCCCCATATCAGCCCACTCTGCCCCCATACCAGCCCACTCTGCCCCATCAGACCTCAGATCAGCCCACTGTGTTCCCATCTTACCTCAGATCAGCCCACTGTGCCCCCATCAAACCTCAGATCAGCCCACTGTGGCCCCATCAGACCTCAGATCAGCCTACTGTGCCCCCATCACACCTCAGATCAGCCCACTGTGCCCCCATCAGACCTCAGATCAGCCCACTGTGCCCCATATCAGCCCACTGTGCCCCATATCAGCCCACTGTGCCCCCATATCAGCTCACTGTGCCCCCATATCAGCCCACTGTGCCCCCATATCAGCCCACTGTGCCCCCATATCAGCCCACTGTGCCCCCATATCAGCTCACTGTGCCCCCATATCAGCCCACTGTGCCTCCATATAAGCCCACTGTGCCCCCATCAGACCTCAGATCAGCCCACTGTGCCCCCATCTTACCTCAGATCAGCCCACTGTGCCCCCATATCAACACACTGTGCCCCTATCAGACCTCAGATCAGCCCACTGTGCCCCCATCAGACCTCAGATCAGCCCACTGTGCCTCCATCTTACCTCAGATCAGCCCACTGTGCCCCCATCAGACCTCAGATCAGCCCATTCTGCCCCCATCAGACCTCAGATCAGCCCATTCTGCCCACATCAGACCTCAAATCAGCCCATTGTGCCCCCATCAGACCTCAAATCAGCCCATTGTGCCCCCATCAGACCTCAGATCAGCCCACTGTGCCACCATATCAGCACACTGTGCCCCCATCAGACCTCATATCAGCCCACTGTGCCCCATCAGACCTCGGATCAGCCCACTGTGCCCCCATCAGACCTCAGATCAGCCCACTGTGCCCCCATCAGACTTCAGATCAGCCCACTGTGCCCCCATCAGACCTCGGATCAGCCCATTGTGCCCCCATCAGACCTCAGATCAGCCCACTGTGCCACCATATCAGCCCACTGTGCCCCCATCAGACCTCATATCAGCCCACTGTGCCCCCATCAGACCTCGGATCAGCCCACTGTGCCCCCATCAGACTTCAGATCAGCCCACTGTGCCCCCATCAGACCTCGGATCAGCCCACTGTGCCCCCATCAGACCTCAGATCAGCCCACTGTGCCCCCATATCAGCCCATTGTGCCCTCATCAGACCTCAGATCAGCCCACTGTGCCCCCATCAGACCTCAGATCAGCCCACATGCGCCACCATATCAGCCCACTGTGCCCCCATCAGACCTCATATCAGCCCACTGTGCCCCGATCAGACCTCGGATCAGCCCACTGTGCCCCCATCAGACCTCAGATCAGCCCACTGTGCCCCCATCAGACCTCGGATCAGCCCACTGTGCCCCCATCAGACCTCAGATCAGCCCACTGTGCCCCCATCAGACCTCGGATCAGCCCACTGTGCCCCCATCTTACCTCAGATCAGCCCATTGTGCCCCCATATCAGCCCATTGTGCCTCCATCAGACCTCAGATCAGTCCATTCTGCCCCCATCAGACCTCAGATCAGCCTACCAGCCTCATCAGAATAAAATAAAAAACTCTCTTACCTCTCCTGTGCCGCGGGCTCCGCTGTCTTCTATGCCGTCACTGCACTGTCACCTGACTGCGTGCAGCATCAGGTCAGAGTGCGCGCACTATGTCCTGATGCTGCACGTAGTCAGGACAGTGCAGCGGCGCCAGGAAAAGACAGAGGAGCGCCGGACCCGGAGAGGAGCTGCAGCGCTGGAGGGTAAGTATGTTTCCCCGTTCCCGGCACCTAATGTATACTAGTGAGCGCTTCCATAATGGAAGCGCTCACTAGTATTCGCTTTATAAGACGCACGGCCATTTCCCCCTACTTTTGGGGGGGGGAAAGTGCGTCTTATAAAGCGAAAAATACGGTAAGCTTACTCACCCCTGCTCCCTATTATACAAGCGAAAACTTCGAACCCTTTCTCTCTACCCTGACCCAAGATCTCAATAGCTTTGCCATGAAAAATGTTTCCTGTGTGGGAAAAATAGCCTCCTTTTAAATGATGACTGTACCAAAACTAAAATATTTACTTAGAGCCCTTCCAATTTCAATAACTGAATCTTTCTTTAAAACAGCACAAACCCTTCTAAATAAATACTTATGGCAGAAAGGTCGACCTTGTATTGCATTTGAATTACTAACCAGGAGACGCCAGGCAGGAGGCCTAGGCCTCCCCTCTATTAAAAGTTACTATAGAGCTATAGGCCTATCCTTTCTTAGAGAGTGGTGGTGTAACACTTCAAACAAACCATGGGTACAAATTGAATTGTCTTCCATCAATAAAGGTTCCTTAAAAGATTATCTCATATATCTAACGTGGACCCAAACCACATCAAAAACTGGCTTACTCACTGTCACGCATGCCAGAACCTTGTAGAAATTCTTCCATGATTCCCATGGTACTCCAAACACTCTACTTTTTAAATATGCTTCTATCTCCATCATAGAAAACAATGTTGAATGGTTGGATTTATCAGCTTGGCGCAGAGGGGGTGTAGACACCATCAACCATATCATCCAAAACCACTCTATATTACCATTTGCTTCCATACAAGACTCTTTCCACATTCCACACAAGGAATTTTACAACTACTTAAGTGTAGTGAAACACTTTTTTGACTCACTTATAAACTACTCCAAAAGTTAATTCTGATGTTATTAGGTTATGTCATCCTAATCTGCAAAAGAAACATTCTACGAGTTTCCAGAGTTAGCTCTGCTATTTATAGGTATGAACAACCTTCACTCATCCTACGCCAACCTGGTAGGTCATATCTTATTGAGCGCCAAATTGGTTATTACTAGACATTGGAAGTCATATAACCCCACTACGATGCAAGAAGTAACACAAGTAGTGAACAATACGTGCAGATATGAACATTCCTTACCGGCCTCCATCTTAGACCCAAAAAAAGAGAGACAAGACATGGGCCCCTTGGCTAATTCACCCACTTTTTACCCCATAAAATGCTACTATGCTCCCACAACTCTCTGTAATGTAATGACACCACCTACTGAGTCATATTTTTTGTTAATTGTTATACAGTACTTTTATTATTTATTTTGTTTAGTTGTTTAAGGCAAAAATGAAGATATCATTACACTTCTCTCTGGTGGGTTTGTAACCCCCACAGGGACCCATAGCATTGCTTTATGACTGTTATCATTGCTATACTTTTGGATTATAAACGATCACTCTTGTATACTTGCTTTTGCTACTTTTTCTAAGCTTGGCTTATTATGCCACTTTTGCCAATGACTGTAATTTGCAATGTAATTTAACCTAGCATATAACCAATAAAAAATGATTCTTCTAAAGGACACCTCATGGTCTGGATCTATGGGAGCCACAACATTGACTGCACCTGATGGGTGAGAGCTAGTTGGCACTTGCTTTTAATTAATCTTGTTTTTATTGCCCCCTGTTTGACTCTCACCCAGATGCACATGGCTTGTCAGGACTCCCCCTATTCTGCAGAAAATTCCCAGTTGAGCCTAAGTGCACCTATTTTCCTCCCCCCCCCCTTCCTTCTCACGTTATTTGGGAGCCCCCTTTGCAAAAAGAGTTCTCTATTTGCTGCTATTTTATATTATCCATGTGGATTACACGTTACCTGTTTGGATTACAAAATTACCTCACGTGGATTACAATTGAATTTTGGACTATGTGTTCTAGTGTTTTATGCCAAGCAGCCATGAGGAGAGGCTCAAACGTATATCTGAGCCTATTATGCTTGCAAATGTGAAAATGATTGCACTAAAATGTTTGCATTATGTCTTTGCAGCATTTTAGCAATAATGTTTTTACAGGTTCAGCAACGTTCAAGCACTTTAGCCCATTGTGTATTCTTTTTCAGGTACTGCAATATGTCCTATTATGCACTTATTGTATGGTGTTTGGTAAATTATGCAGTTAGCCGGATAGCTAGCACCTTACTTTTCTAGCTCATATGGACTGCCTCTGAGGACTGTACGCCGCGGCCTAGCGTCGTGCATGCGTATGACGCAATCGCGAGTCAATAGTACGCTAAGGAAATGTTGAATGTTTGCAAAACAACAATTATTTTTTAACGCAACTTCGATCAAAAGAATTCGTATTAAGAACGAGTCTTGTCATAAATTCGTCGATTATTCGCCGAAGCAAATTTTTGAAGATTCGCTCATCTCTACTCAGATCCTTTTATAATATGTGAGCACTGAATACAGTGGAGGCATGGAAAGGTCCCATTCCTTCTGGGTTCAAAAATCTCCTGTCTTGTTCTATTTGCAAGGGGACCTACATCAGCCCGCACAAGTTTGTCACATAGATTCGGATTCTTTTTATTACATAAAAGTGGAGGAACACGAAACTCCTCCACTTCTGGGTACGCCTTCTCCAAAATATGCCAATTACGTCTGACAATATAATCAATCTGATTATTTAAAAGATCAAATTTCGTTACAAAGGCACAAATACGTGGACCACTATCGCATTTATCCCTAGGGGATGCAGATTCCTCTATTGCTTGTTCCAAAAGTTTATTTGGGTAGCCCCTATTAGAAAAACTATCTTGCATTTCTTCCAATCTGGCTTCACAAACGGATTTATCAGAGACCAATCGTCTTACTCTCTGAAACTGAGCCTTGGGTATTGCTCTTTTTAAAGAGGGGGATGTGCACTAGTGTAATGCAGGATACTATTTCTATCTGTCTCTTTCCGGAATATTTCCGTTGCCAGGAGGCCATCTTATTTTTTGTAGACCAATGCATCAAAAAAACTGATCCGTTGTTGGTCATATGTGATAGTGAATTTCAGATTGACATCTATTGCATTTAATCCCTCAAAGGAGATCAGTAGGGACTCGAGTGGCCCCGCCCAAATGCAAAACACGTCATCAATAAATCTTTTCCATACTTTAGAGTAATTACAAAAATCTGTATTGGTGTATACATATCTTTCTTGAAATGATGCCATAAACAAATTTGCATAGGGCGGGGCCACATTCGGGCCCATCGCGGTCCCCCGCTGCTGTGCATAGTAAGTATCCCCCACTAGAAAATATTTCTTTTTTTTTTTTTTTTATGTATAGAGATCGCAATATCAATTACATTACAAAAATAGCCGAATTCCCACTTCCCACCCCTCCCTACCCTCCCCCGCCCCTCCCTATCTGAGGCTGGCTGCCAGTTACATAACAAAATCAATGTATAGTATCTAAACAATCCATATTCCCCAAGTATTATCCCAGTGTCTTTTCCTATTAAAGTTTTTACATCTCATTCTTTCATATGATTTTATTCTCTTACTTAATGTCTGCCATTCCATCATATCCGGTTCCTCACTACTTATCCAATTTCTCATAATTACCACCCTTGCAATATATAGTAATCTTACAATCAGTGTTTGTTTAGATTCTGATAGGACGTTTCTAGGTTTCATGCCTAAGATTGCATACTCTGGTGCGAAGGGAATCTTAATCTGGAGGGTATCTTCCATTTTCTTATAAACCAAATTCCAGTAGGTGTTAATTTTTTTACATCCCCATAACATATGAAAGAGGTCTGCGTTTTCACCTTCACAGCGATTACAATTAGGATCTTTTTTAATGTTCATCCTGTATGTCATATTCGGAGCATAATACAGTCTGTAAATAATCTTAAATTGTATCAGTCTTTGATTCATATTATATGTGCCTTTCTCAACATTAGCAAAAATCTCCTCCCAATCTACATGAGTGGAGTCCCCCAAATCTCTTATCCATCTATCTTGACTCGTATGTTTCACACCCTTCATAGCTCCTATGCCTATTAACTTATATATTTTGGAGAGATTACCTTTTTTATTCCCAAGATTGTCTACTAGTATTGGGATATTTTCCTCATTAATATTAAATAGATGTTTATTTATTTCCTTCCTACACGCATGCGCTAATTGCTGGTATCTAAGCCAATCCTTATTTCCTAATTTTTTATTTTCCTTAAGCACTCGAAATTCCAATAACTCCCCATTTTTAAATAAGTGTGCTACCCTCGTTAATCCCTTACGTTTCGAAAATTGTGTGTCGGGAAAATATTTCTTATTGAGGATCAGACATAACAAATCCAGAAAGAATTCACATTGGACATTGGAGTATTTACTCCTATTCAAAAGGGCAGAAACCGTTTGTATCCCATCTCCGTGATTATTTGAAGTATACAAACTCACCACATCTATGGTAACAAGCCAACAATCTATCGGTACAGGACCAAATGATTTAATAACATTCAAAAAATGAGACGTGTCCAACAGAACTTTTCAGGACTTTTTCAAGCAGTATGGCCAAAGGTGATAAGATGAAGTTCATTGAGACCACAATTGGTCGGCCTGGAGGGTTAATCAAAATCTTATGTACCTTTGGCAATAAGAAAAAAACAGGGGTTATAGGAGACTAGAGATGAGCGAGCATTAAAATGCTCGGGTGCTCGTTATTCGAGTCGAATTTTTCCCGATGCTCAGGTGCTCGTTTCGAATAACGAACCCCATTGAAGTCAATGGGAGACTCGAGCATTTTTTGCAGGGGACCAAGGCTCTGCCTAGGGAAGGCTGGGTGAAAACCTGGAAACCTCAGAAAATGATGGAAACACCACAGAAATGGACAGGAAACAGCAGGGGCAGCATGCATGGATGCCTCTGAGGCTGCCTAATCCCACCGTTACCCCAAATTCTCGGGCAACAGCCTGGTGCTGAGCCTCAAGGCAATTGTGCTCACCCAGACCATAAAAATTTAGCGTGGCCCTGTATGGCTGTGACTACAGAGTGACCAAGTTACACTGCAGGAGCAGGCGAAGCACATAAAAATTTACAGTGGCCCTGTATGGCTGTGACTACAGAGTGACCGAGTTGCAGTGCAGGAGCAGGCGAAGCACATAAAAATTTACAGTGGCCCTGTATGGCTCTGACTACAGAGTGACCGAGTTACAGTGCAGGAGCAGGCGAAGCACATAAAAATTTACAGTAGCCCTGTATGGCTGTGACTACAGAGTGACCGAGTTACAGTGCAGGAGCAGGCGAAGCACATAAAAATTTAGCGAGGCCCTGTATGGCTGTGACTACAGAGTGACCGAGATACAGGGCAGGAGCAGGCGAAGCACATAAAAATTTGTGGCCCTGTATGGCTGTGACTAAAGAGTGACCGAGTTACAGTGCAGGAGCAGGTGAAGCACATAAAAATTTATTGTGGCCCTGTATGGCTGTGACTACAGAGTGACCGAGTTACAGTACGGGAACAGGCGAAGCACATAAAAATTTATTGTGGCCCTGTATGGCTGTGACTACAGAGTGACCGAGTTACAGTGCAGGAGCAGGCGAAGCACATAAAAATTTACAGTGGCCCTGTATGGCTGTGACTACAGAGTGACCGAGTTACAGTGCAGGAGCAGGCGAAGCACATAAAAATTTAGCGTGACCCTGTATGGCTAAGACAACAGAGTGACCGAGTTACAGTGCAGGAGCAGGCGAAGCACATAAAAATTTACAGTGGCCCTGTATGGCTGTGACCACAGAGTGACCGAGTTACAGTGCAGGAGCAGGCGAAGCACCTAAAAATTTATCGAGGCCCTGTATGGCTGTGACTACAGAGTGACCGAGTTACAGTGCAGGAGGAGGCGAAGCACATAAAAATTGAGCGTGACCCTGTATGGCTGTGACTACAGAGTGACCGAGTTACAGTGCAGGAGCAGGCGAAGCACATAAAAATTTATCTAGGCCCTGTATGGCTGTGACTACAGAGTGACCGAGTTACAGGGCAGGAGCAGTCGAAGCACATAAAAATTTATCGTGGCCCTGTATGGCTGTGACTACAGAGTGACCAAGTTACAGTGCAGGAGCAGGCAAAGCACATAAAAATTTATCGTGGCCCTGTATGGCTATGACTACAGAGTGACCGAGTTACAGTGCAGGAGCAGGCGAAGCACATAAAAATTTAGCGAGGCCCTGTATGGCTGTGACTACAGAGTGACCGAGTTACAGTGCAGGAGCAGGCGAAGCACATAAAAATTTACAGTGGCCCTGTATGGCTGTGACTACAGAGTGACCGAGTTACAGTGCAGGAGCAGGCGAAGCACATAAAAATTTAGCGTGACCCTGTATGGCTAAGACAACAGAGTGACTGAGTTACAGTGCAGGAGCAGGCGAAGCACATAAAAATTTACAGTGGCCCTGTATGGCTGTGACTACAGAGTGACCGAGTTACAGTGCAGGAGGAGGCGAAGCACCTAAAAATTTAGCGTGACCCTGTATGGCTGTGACTACAGAGTGACCGAGTTACAGTGCAGGAGCAGGCGAAGCACATAAAAATTTATCTAGGCCCTGTATGGCTGTGACTACAGAGTGACCGAGTTACAGGGCAGGAGCAGTCGAAGCACATAAAAATTTATCGTGGCCCTGTATGGCTGTGACTACAGAGTGACCAAGTTACAGTGCAGGAGCAGGCAAAGCACATAAAAATTTATCGTGGCCCTGTATGGCTATGACTACAGAGTGACCGAGTTACAGTGCAGGAGCAGGCGAAGCACATAAAAATTTAGCGAGGCCCTGTATGGCTGTGACTACAGAGTGACCGAGTTACAGTGCAGGAGCAGGCGAAGCACATAAAAATTTACAGTGGCCCTGTATGGCTCTGACTACAGAGTGACCGAGTTACAGTGCAGGAGCAGGCGAAGCACATAAAAATTTACAGTGGCCCTGTATGGCTGTGACTACAGAGTGACCGAGTTACAGTGCAGGAGCAGGCGAAGCACATAAAAATTTAGCGTGACCCTGTATGGCTAAGACAACAGAGTGACTGAGTTACAGTGCAGGAGCAGGCGAAGCACATAAAAATTTACAGTGGCCCTGTATGGCTGTGACTACAGAGTGACCGAGTTACAGTGCAGGAGCAGGCGAAGCACATAAAAATTTAGCGTGACCCTGTATGGCTGTGACTACAGAGTGACCGAGTTACAGTGCAGGAGCAGGCGAAGCACATAAAAATTTATTGTGGCCCTGTATGGCGGCGGTGACAACAGAGTGATCGAGTTAGACTGAGGTAGCAGGTGAACCACCCAAAAATTTAGCCTGACACAGCATGGCGGTGACACCACCAATGCCTTTGTCCGACTGAGATTGCAGTCAAATGGCTGTAGGTGAGCCTCCCAAAAAAATTTTTTTTGGAGTGTCTGGTGTCGTCCCTCCGAAAAAAAAAATTTTTGTGTCTGTGGTTGACGATACTGAAAAATTGTTTTAGAGTGTCTGTAGTTGACGCTCCTGAAAAATTGTTTTAGAATGTCTGTAGTTGACGCTCCTGAAAAATGGTTTGGAGAGAGGGCCTGTAGGTGGACCTCCGGAAACATTGTCTTAAAAGAGTGCCAGTTGGCCCTCTAAAAAATTCCCTTTTGGGTCAGCGTTTGGCAATGAAGAGAAGGAGGAGGAGGAGTAGAGGAGAGGAATCTGATACATAAGGAATCTTATTCTTTAGCTGCTTTCCCCCGGAGGAGATTTGAATTCCGTTGAAATCCAGGCTTTGTTCATTTTAATAAGCATCAGCCTGTCAGCGCTGTCAGCTTATCGGTGATGACTCCACCAGCTGCACTGAATACCCGCTCTGACAACACGCTAGCGGCAGGCCAGCACCTCCAAGGCGTACAGAGCCAGTTCAGGCCACATGTCCAGCTTTGAAACCCAGTAGTTGTATGGAGCAGAGTGATCACGCAGGACGTTGATATGGTCAGCTAGGTACTCCCTCACCATGTTTCTGTACAGCTCCCCCCTACTCTGCCTAGACTGGGGACAGGTGACAGTGTCTTGCTGGGGTGACATAAAACTGGCAAAGGCCTTGGAGAGCGTTCCCCTGCCAGTGCTGGACAAGCTGCCTGCTCGCCTCCTCTCCCCCGCTACTTGGCCCACAGAACCACGCCCTCTGCCGCTAGCGGCATCAGATGGGAAGGATTGTTTCAGCTTGTGCACCAGGGCCTGTTGATATTGATTCACTCTCATACTCCTTTCCTCTACAGGGATGAGAGTGGAAAGGTTCTGCTTGTACCGTGGGTCCAGGAGAGTGAACACCCAGTAATCGGTGTTTAAAAAAATGCTTCTAATGCGAGGGGCACGGGATAGGCAGCCTAACATGAAGTCTGCCATGTGCGCCAGAGTCCCAACACGCAAGAATTCCCTCTCCTCACTGGCCTGACTCTCCATTTCCTCCTCCTCCTCCTCTTCAGCCCATACACGCTCAAGAGTTAAGAAGGACTGAGCATTGGTTCCCTCTTCTGTCTCGCCAACATTCTCCTCCTCTTCCTGCTCATCCTCATCCCCCTCCTCCAATATGCGCTGAGAAACAGACCGGAGGGTGCTCTGGCTATCAAGCGACGATGTATCTTCTTCCCCCATCTCCTGTGACAAACGCAAAGCTTCTGACTTCATGCTGAGCAGTGAGTTTTTCAACAGGCAAAGCAGCGGGATGGTGAGGCTGATAATGGCGGCATCGCCGCTGACCATCTCTGTTGACTCTTCAAAGTTCCTCAACACCTGACAGATATCAGACAACCACGTCCACTCCTCATTGTAGACTTGAGGAAGCTGACTGACCTGACTACCAGTTCTGGTGGAAGTTACCATCTGGCAGTCTACAATCGCTCTGCGCTGCTGGTAAACTCTGGATAACATGTTTAATGTCGAATTCCATCTCGTGGGCAAGTCGCACAACAGTCGGTGAACTGGCAGTTGTAGGCATGTGTGGTTGACTTGCGGAAATGCGCACAGATGCGGCGCACCTTGGTGAGCAAATCTGACAAATTGGGGTATGTCTTGAGGAACCGCTGAACTATGAGATTGAACACGTGGGCCAGGCATGGCACATGTGTCAGTCTGCCGAGTTGCAGAGCTGCCACCAGGTTCCGCCCGTTGTCACACACAACCATGCCTGGCTTGAGGTTCAGCGGTGCCAGCCACAGATCGGTCTGTGCCATGATGCCCTGTAACGGCTGGGACGGCACATCAGGAAAAATAGTGGCGGCTGGGGAACAAGTACCGAGGGACAGCCACCGCCATCAGGTTGCGGAAAGTCTCAGTCTCTACCAGTCTGTAGGGCAGCATCTCCAGGCTTTTTGGAGAAGTGGACGTTTAGGGCTTGTGCATGTGGGTGGCTGGAATTGTATTTGCGCTTGCGCTCAAATGTCTGCTGCAAAGACAGCTGAACGCTGCGCTGGGACACATTGGTGGAGGCTGTGGAGGATCGTGGAGGTGAAGGGGTGGTTGTAGGGCGGGAGGCGCTCGTGCCGGGGTCCTGGGTGGGGGATTGTCTCGTTGAGCCAGCATGTGACACATTGGAAGGGGCAGTGGTGTGACCCGCAGGCGGTGAATGGCCTTGGTTCCACTGAGTCGGGTGTTTAGCACTCATATGCCTGCGCATGCTGGTAGTGGCTAGGCTGGTAGTGGTGGCTCCCCTGCTGATCCTGGTGTGGCACAGGTTGCACACCACAGTCCGTCGGTCATCCTCACTTTCTTTTAAAAACCTCCAGACTTGCAAACATCTAGGCCTCGGCACGGGAGCTTGACTCCGTGAAACAGTTGTTGATCTACCTGCTCTGGCCCTGCTTCTCCCTCTGGCCACCCCACTGCCTCTTCCAACCTGTTCTGTTGCTGCACTTGCCTCCCCCTCAGAAGCACTGTCTTGAGTTGGATTACCAACCCAGCTCGGGTCAGTCACCTCATCATCCACCAGCTCTTCCTCCAATTCCTCACTCTGCTCCCCCCTCGGACTTACTGCCCTGACAACAACGTCACTGTCTGACAACCGTGTCTCATCATCATCATTATCATCATCATCATCCGACACCTCTTCACGCACTACTTGCACTAAGTCCACACTCTCATCACCCACAGACTGCGAAAGTTCTAAATTTTGGGCATCGGAACAGAGCAACTGCTCAGGTTGCTCTTGAGCAGTGGTTTGTGTCTCTGGGTAGGGTCCTGAAAAGAGTTCCTGTGAGTATGCCAGATCTGAATTCATACTTTCCGTGGGGGGGGGGGGGCAGGCTGAGGGGAAGGAGGTTGAGCTGGAGGAGCCAGAGGTCTACTCCCTTGGCTAGCGTGAGTGGACTGCGTGGAAGACTGGGTGGTGGATAAATTACTGGACTCATTGTCCGATATCCACGTCATCACCTGTTCGCACTGTTGTGGTTTCAATAGTGGTGTACCACGTGACCCAGTAAGTTGCGAGATGAAGCTAGGGAGTGAAACTCTGCGGCGTTCCACTGCTCCCTCATCAGCATGTACAGTGTCACCCTGCCCAGGACCACGGCCTCTGCCCCCTACACTACTTGAACGCCCACGCCCTCGTCCTCGAGCCTTAGCCCTTGGGTTCAACATTTTGTATATTCACCAAAGTGTCGAATTAATATCTGAGGCCAAAACCGTATTCAGTAGACAGTAGAATTACTATCTGAGGCAAAAAAATGTAGTCTTTAGACTCCAGCTATTGCACCGCAAACCACTCAATTTTGCACTGGACTGTAGTTTATATAACTGAGAATAAAAACGTATTCTCTAGACTGCGGCTAGTGTATCGCACACCTCACAATTGTTCACTGGACTGTAGTTTATATAATTGAGTGAAAAAAAACGTATTCTCTAGACTGCGGCTAGTGTATCGCACACCTCACAATTGTTCACTGGACTGTAGTTTATATAATTGAGTGAAAAA
>ONZH01017538.1:0-39951 GCA_900303285.1 Rhinella marina
TCCCCTTCCTTGATCCTGACCAGATTATATGCCCCCCTTAAGTCCAACTTGGAGAACACCTTGGCATCCACAATCTGGTTAAACAAGTCAGGAATCAAAGGAAGGGGGTACGGATCACGGACAGTAATCCTATTGAGTTCACGGAAATCCAGACATGGCCTAAGGGATCCGTCCTTTTTTTTAACAAAAAGAACCCTGCTGCCACAGGAGATTTGGAAGGCCTAATATGTCCTTTGGCCAAACTGTCAGCAATATATTCCTTCATGGCCGTTCTCTCAGGTCCAGAAAGGTTATACAGCCTAGATTTAGGCAATCTTGTTCCAGGGATAAGATTGATAGGACAATCGTATTCCCGGTGAGGGGGTAAATCCTGACATCCACCTTCAGAAAATACATCAGAGAAATCCGATATAAAGAAGGAAGAGTCTTAGTGGTTAAAGCAGAAAAAGATGTATTAAGGCAATTGTCAACACAATAATCGCCCCAATCCAAAATTTGTCTAGTATGCCAGTCAATGGACGGATTATGTTTGCTTAACCACGGTAAACCCAGAACCACAGGAGCAGGAAGACCTTCCAACACAAAACATGAAATAAGCTCCTGATGAAATTCACCCACTCTTAATTTGATATCATGCACCATCTGAGACAAACACTTCTGAGAGAGAGGTGCAGAATCAATGGCAAACACAGAAATCCTCTTATCCAAAGAACTTGGTGACAATCCATGCATACGGACAAACTGAGCATCAATCAAGTTCACCCCTGCCCCGCTGTCAATAAACACCTCAATTTTCACAACCTTTGATTCTAGCGCCACCTCGGCAGTCAGGAGAAAACGGGTACTGCAGGATGAAGACAAATTCACATTTTCAGTCTCCCTACCCACTCCACCAAGAGTGAGATGAGAATTCAACGCCCCCTTTTCTTTTCTCTCCTTTAGAGATAGGAAGCATGGACATACATTGATAAAGTGTCCTTTCTGACCACAGAAAAAACACACACCCTTTTTATTACCAAGATGTTTACGGGTGGCTACAGGAGTGGCTCCCCCTAATTGCATAGGTGCATCCCCAGACATCAACCTAGGGGAATATTCACCCAAAGTATCATAGAAAGCTGGTACACTATGTGATAGTACGTCCTGAGAGCGGGGGCCCCTAGATCGCTCTCTCAGTCGCCTATCCATGCGTACAGCAAGAGACATAGCGGCTTCCAAAGACACAGGGGTTTCCTGAAAGGCCAAAGCGTCCTTCAGCCTTTCAGACAACCTTGACAGAATTGGCTACGTAAAGCCGGATCGTTCCATTCAGTATTGGTCGCCCACCTCCGAAACTCAGAGCAATAAGTCTCAACCGGCCGCTCACCCTGACAAAGGTTACGTATCTGGGTCTCCGCCAGGGAGATACGATCCGGGTCATCATAGATAATCCCTAGGGTCTTGAAAAATTCATCTACCGACCGGAGAGACAGCGATCCGGCCGGTAGAGAAAAGGCCCATGACTGTGCATCCCCTTTAAGCAGCGAGATGACCACACCAACCTTCTGTTCCTCATTACCAGAAGAATGTGGACGCAGTCTGAAATACAATTTGCACGCCTCCCTAAATAGAACAAAATTATCACATTCCCCAGAAAATCTATCCGGGAGGGGGACCTTAGGCTCCAAACAGGACTGACACTCAGCACCCCCAGAACCACCAGCCTGTGGTCTCTGAATCTGGTTGCGGATGTCAGCCACCTCCAAGCTGAGTCCTGCAGCCGTTCAGCCAGTGTAGCAATAGCATCCATGTCAGCACAAAAATGACATAAATTTTTGTTAGCGGCGGTTTATAATGTCACGCTCGGGTGTGGGGGGAAAAGCCACACCGAGCGTATGAGGGATGGGAACAGACAAAACCAGGGAACTGGTCACCTCCTGCAGGGGACCCTAAGACTAGGCCCTAGCTGGCTACCAGTATGAACTAACCCGGGTGGTAGGAAAGCTCATACACAGGAACCTAATCTGAGTAACCCTAGAACACCCTGCAGTCTAATGACACAAGAGAGTAACCTGTTCCTCCAAGCGTAAGGAGGAACAGGAGACTCAAACAGGAATAACCAAAGGAAGGGAAAACACTTAACTTTAAGTAGAACTCAGCAACAGGATCTCAGCCGAGATCCACACCACTCTCAACAGGTATGTAGCAGATATAAACCACAAGGGATACTGGGAGAGGAAGAGGTAAATAGGAGACAGCTAATTGCCCAGCGGCAACAGCTGAGGGAAAGGGGTGTGGAGAACAGCACCCAAACCACAGGGAATAGCCTGTCAAACCTGTCACTTAGAAAGCCGCGCAGAACGTCTGATTCCAGACGCAAGACCACTCGTGACACTGACAGGCTGACGCTTATTAAAATGAACAAAGCCTGGATTTCACCGGAATTCAAATCTCCTCCGGGGGAAAGCAGCTAAAGATTAACATTACTTATGTATCCGATTCCTCTTCTCTACTCCTCCTACTCCTCCTCCTCCTTGTCGTCTTTGCCTAACGCTGACCCAAAAAACGCAATTTTTTAGAGGTCCATCTGGTACTCTTTTACCACAATTTTTCCGGAGGTCCACCTACAGGCCCTCTCTCTAAACAATTTTTCCGGAGGTCCACCTACAGGCCCTCTCTCTAAACAATTTTTCCGGAGGTCCACCTACAGGCACTCTCTCTAAACAATTTTTCCGGAGGTCCACCTACAGGCCCTCTCTCTAAACAATTTTTCCGGAGGTCCACCTACAGGCCCTCTCTCCAAAAATTTTTCCGGAGGTCCACCTACAGGCCCTCTCTCTAAACACTTTTTCCGGAGGTCCACCTACAGGCCCTCTCTCTAAACAATTTTTCCGGAGGGCCACCTACAGGCCCTCTCTCCAAACAATTTTTCCGCAGTGTCAACTACAGACAGTGTAAAACAATGTTTCAGGAGCATCAAACAGACAGTCCAAAACAATTTTTCAGGAGGCGCAAGTACTGACATTTAAAAAAAAAATATTTTGCTGAGGGTAGACTTTATGTACTCCGAAAAGAAAAACATTTTTGGAGGCTCAACAAAAGCCATTTCACTGCATTGATGGATCAGAAGAACAGAAAATTAATTAGTGATGTGAACTCAGTCTTACACCTAGGGTTCTATCATATGAGTAGGTTTTGCTCAAGTTTTCATTAAAGCAGTTTTTTAAAACAAAAACATGTGAGGGTCATAACAAGATGATGCCAATATTTTTACTCCTCTAATTGTTTTCAAAAACTGCATTAAAAAAATCTGAGAAATACCTGTTACGCCTTGTTCACACATCAGTTATTTGATCAGTTATTTCCATCAGTTATTGTGAGCCAAAACCAGGTGTGGGTTAAAAACACAAAACAGGTTCAAATCTTTTCATTATACCTTATGTCTGTGGAGCCTCTACTCCTGGTTTTGGCTCGCAATAACTGATGGAAATAACTGATCAAATAACTGATGTGTGAACAACCCCTTAAGAATACGTTACTCACAATTGTGATGTGACTTCAACCCTAGCATTGTTGGATTTGTGTGTCTTGCTGTGACCCCATTCTTTTCTACGACTGCCCTGCTATACCGCGATACTTGGGCACACAACACATGTCACATCCAAAATCACCAAGTAGCCGTACCGTGATTGTGACAGCACCCTGAGGCTGGGTTTACACATTCTGAGGGAGATTTATCAAAACTGGTGTAAATGAAAACTGGCTTAGTTGCCCATAGTTTTCAATCTGATTCCTCCTTTCATTTTCCAAAGGACTCTGTAAAATGAAAGGTGGAATCTGATGGTTGCTATGGGCAACTGAGCCACTTTTCCGTTACACCAGTTTTGATAAATATCCCCCTCAGTTTTCAAAGCCAAAGACGGGAACACACCCAAACAGAGGATATGACTCCTTTCCTTTATATATGTCCTCATCTTAAAGGGGTTGTCCGGGTTCAGAGTTGAACCCGAATATATCCTTAATTTCACCCAGGCAGCCTGCCTGACAAGAGCATTGGAGCATTTTATGCTCCGATGCTCTCCTTTGTCCTGAGCTAAATCGTACAGGGCAAAGGCATTTAGCCCAGTTCTGGTGACGAACCGGGCTCTGCCGGGCGGAGGCTTCTGCCGGGCGGAGGCTTCTGCCCAGCAGTGAGCCCGGTGACATCACTGGCACTGATGGGCGGGCTTTAGCGCTGCCCTAGCCGTTTTACTGGCCCATCAGAGCCGGTGCCATCACCGAACACACTGCCAGGGGGAAGCCTTCGCCTGGCAGTCTGATATTGTAAACAAAAGAGCCCTTGCCCTGCTCGATCCAGAAATGAAATGCTCCAATGCTGTTGTCAGGCAGGCTGCCTGGGTGAAATTAAGGGTATGTCTGAGTTCAGCTCTGAACCTGGACAACCCCTTTAAGATCTGTTCTTGGCTTTGTCTTCAAAAACAACATAAAAAACAGGACTCCCAAACCCAGCCCAGCTTCGCTGAATTTCTTGCAAAAATTCCCTTTGTTACGGATTAATTCGGCACGAAGCGTGTTAAATCAGGTCTATCCTGGCCTGCAGTTAAACTTTAGGGTGACTGTATCTCAGTTTACATCACTGTGCATAGCAGCAAGATGCATAGCTAGTCCATTCTTGTAGCAAAACAGTTACTGTGCATCAGAATAAAAGGCAGGTGCATCATCGTGCAGGCCACAAAAAAAAAAAAAACAACGCCCCTGCAGTTGTCCCAATATAGTGGAACAAAACAAGGACATGAAGGCAGCGCCAATAAAGTAATGGAGAAAAAAAAAGGTTCTTTAAAGGGATTCTGTCAGCAGGATATGGTCTGTATAGCTTGTCACATCTACTTACTTAATTACTCTCTGCGATTTATTTCAAAATATACTATTATTACTCATATCTGTGCTGTAGTTTCTTCAAAAAATTGCTTGAATTATTATGCTAATTACTTTCTTGAGGAGCCCAAGGGGCTCTCTCCCCGGCCATTAAAGCCCAGCCGTGACAATTATCTTGGAGCCCAGCACCGCCCTACTGCTAATTATTCACTCCCCTTAGCGCTCACGTTCTTCTCTTGCTGCACCGTTATCTCGTGCATGTGCTGTGGATTCATCAGTGTTTGCCCGTGCAGTGTCCTGGCCTCATCTGACTAAGTGCGTATGCGCCAGTTCTCTGCGCACTTCGCTCGACCTGGAAAGGAAAAGCGGAGTGCTGTGAAATCCCTGACAGGTGGCGCAACCTGGAGAAGGAGAGGAGCAACGCTGCAGAGCCAGCCACTGAGGAGGCAATTTAGTCAAACCACACAACACATAAAAGGTACAAGTAACCCAAGTTCCTCTACAACAGGGGATTCATCATTATATGGTTGTAATAAAGAAATTACATAATGGGGGTAATTTATCAAAAATAAATCAGCCATGCGGTTAAAAAACGTTCAGGGTGGCTGATCATGTGCACCCTAAAAGATTGGGGGCACCTGTAACAATAAATATTTGGCTATATAGGCTACTGTAAAATCAAGTCATACATAAAAATGACAACAGGTGGAGCCATTTCTCACACAGACATGCATCAAGGTGTTTGGGCAATGTCACATGGGCTATAGTGGTGGCACTGAGACTACCATCAAGGTACTTTATAGTGAGTGCAAGCACAGTCCCCTTGAAGAAAAGGATAAAGACAAAATATTTTGGCTGTCAAAAGAAAAACCATTGTATAAAAATATAATGAAAATAGTCACCAGTGATGTTTTGCTAAAGGACTTGCCTCATTTAATTCACAACTGCCACATTGGCCTATTAGAAAATTTCCAAAGTCTGGCACTGAAATTCCGTTCAAAGCACATCCATTTTGGAATTGATGCAATGCAGGCCAGAATTAAACTTGCGGCACTATCTCATAACCACAATGTTGGAAGACCACAAACAATTGTTCATGTGTCCCAAAGAAATACAGAATCAGTTGGAGAAAAGCGTACTAGAGTCCTTCCTAAAGGAAGTTCCCGTTGGATCAATCGCAACATATATGAAAAGGTATCTGTGAAGTTTCTTGAAGGCATTTGTGTGGATGTGCTAAAAATCTGCAAAGGAACATTGCAATCAGATTGGAAGTCAAGAGCTCCCAACCTCCCACCCAATATTGCTAATATCGAAAAACTGACCAAGGAAGATGTAAAGAGGCAACAAATTAGTCAATATCGAGCAACTGCCACCCCAACGTTGTAACCTTTAGATTAGGTATAATCCGGTTTATATCTCAGTTTTCAAAGTTCATAAAGTGATATTACCCTGTTTTAATTTTTTTTCTTTTTTTATAGCCAAACCGTTCAGTTCAAGATCACAAACTGTTATTAATTAAGAATACTCTGCTAATCAGACTGTCAAAAGAAATAATTAGGTAAGGTTTCTAAATACATCTTTTCTCAATAATAAGAAAAAATGGTTGGATCTTTGTGTATTAATATGTATTTTTTTATTTTAACAGGACGCAACAAGAGGTCCAGATTAATTCTTCAGGTTTTTTTTTTGTTTGTTTTTTTACAAGCCACTTTGCTTGTTGGTTTTTAAAAATTGATTTTTATCTGTTTAAAGAGTTCCAATTTTAATTTTAAAAATAACTAAAAATCTAAATAAATAAATAAATAATAAATATAGAGGTAGATTAGAATAAATCTAATGTAATACTATACTTCATTAACTGATATTTTCAAAAGTCTTTAAAAAATTATAATAGCTTTGATTGTTAAATGTATTATAATAATTAAATATATTTCAATTAATTTTACATTGTTTTTTATTTACATATATAATTTTTTTACACTATAGCTATGTAGCCTCGAAATATTGTCCATTCATAATCAGTAATGGCAATCGATGACCCAATCACTGATGTGATCGGTATAAATAAAAAATGTCATTATAGGCATAAATTAATGATGTGACAGTGTAGTTATTCAAGGGATTCTGTCAACTAGGTTTAGCCTACAGAGCTGAGGACATGGGCTGCTAGATTTCCACTAGCCTGTCTGCAATATACATTGCACCATAGCTCTGAGTGCTTTTATTTTTTCCAAAAAACGATTTGATATATATAAATGGGGCTTATGCATAGCCCAAGGAGCGTTTAATAACGAAGGAGCCCAGCACCGCCCCGCATCCTCTGAATTCCCTCCTTGCACTCCCAGCATCACACAGTCAGAGCACCATAATCTTGCGCATGTGCAAGTACAACGCATGTCAGTGCCGGCAGAGTTCCTTCCCTGTGCTGGCATCAGGATCAGGGAATGAAATGTGCATGTGCTAGATGGGCCCACTCCTTGGGCTGATTATAAACCCCATTTTGATACAGTATATAGTAACATAGTAACATAGTTTATAAGGCCGAAAAAAAGACATCTGTCCATCCAGTTCGGCCTGTTTTCCTACAAGTTGATCCTGAGGAAGGCAAAAAAAAACCCTGTGAGGTAGAAGCCATTTTCCTCACTTTAGGGAAAAAAAATTCCTTCCCGACTCCAATCAGAATTACTCCCTGGATCAACGACCCCTGTCTAGTAACTATAACCTGTAATATTATTACCCTCCAGAAATACATCCAGGCCCCTCTTGAACTCTTTTAGTGAACTTACCATCACCACCTCCTCAGGCAGAGAGTTCCATAGTCTCACTGCTCTTACCGTAAAGAATCCTCTTCTATGTTTGTATACAAACCTTCTTTCCTCCAGACGCAGAGGATTTCCCCTCGTCACAGTCCTGGGGATAAATAGATGATTTGAGAGATCTCTGTACTAACCTCTGATATATTTATACATAGTTATTAGATCTCCCCTCAGTCATCTTTTTTCTAAGGT
Source organism: Rhinella marina (assembly GCA_900303285.1). Classification (NCBI taxonomy): domain Eukaryota; kingdom Metazoa; phylum Chordata; class Amphibia; order Anura; family Bufonidae; genus Rhinella; species Rhinella marina. The sequence continues at coordinate 7,863 of ONZH01017538.1, forward strand.
GAATAAGCCTAATTTTGATAATCTTTCTGGGTACTGTATTCCACCCATTACAGTTATGACTTTAGTTGCCCTCCTCTGAACCCTCTCCAGCTCTGCTATGTCTGCCTTGTTCTCAGGAGCCCAGAACTGTACACAGTACTCCATGTGTGGTCTGACTAATGATTTGTAAAGTGGCAGGACTATGTTCTCATCACGGGCATCTATGCCTCTTTTGATGCAACCCATTATCTTATTGGCCTTGGCAGCAGCTGTCTGACACTGGTTTCTACAGCTTAGTTTGCTGTTCATTAAAATTCCTAGGTCCTTTTCCATGTCAGAGTTACCCAATATTTTACCATTTAGTATGTACTGGTGACTTGCATTATTCCTTCCCATATGCATAACCTTACATTTGTCAGTGCTAAACCTTATCTGCCACTTCTCTGCCCAAGCCTCCAGTCTATCCAGATCAATCTGTAGCAGTGTACTGTCCTCTTCTGTGTTAATTACTTTACACAGTTTAGTGTCATCTGCAAAAATTGATATTTTACTGTGCAAGCCTTCTACAAGATCATTAATAAATATATTGAAGAGAATAGGGCCCAATACTGACCCCTGTGGTACCCCACTAGTGACAGTGACCCAATCTGAGTATGTGCCGTTAATAACCACCTTCTGTTTTCTATCACTGAGCCAGTTACTTACCCACATACAGACATTTTCTCCCAGGCCAAGAATTCTCATTTTATATACTAACCTTTTATGTGGTACCATGTCAAATGCTTTGGAGAAGTCCAGATATACGACATCCATTGATTCGCCGCGGTCCAGTCTAGAACTTACCTCCTCATAGAAACTGATTAAATTGGTTTGACATGACCGATCCCTCATAAAGCCATGCTGATATGGAGTTATTTGCTTATTTTCATTGAGGTACTCCAAGATAGCATCTCTTAGAAAACCCTCAAACAGTTTACCCATGACAGATGTTAAACTTACCGGCCTATAGTTCCTGGGCTCTGTTTTTGGACCCTTTTTGAATATTGGCACCACATTTGCTATGCGCCAATCCTGTGGAACACTCCCTGTCAGTATAGAGTCCTTAAATATCAGAAATAAGGGTCTGGCGATGACATTACTTAATTCTCTCAGGATACGGGGGTGTATGCCATCCGGTCCTGGCGATTTGTCTATTTTAATCTTTTTAAGACGCCGCTCTACTTCTTCCTGGGTCAGACAGGGCATTTTTAATGGGGAATTTATTTTTATATTCTGCATTTCATCTGACAGTTTATTTTCCTCAGTGAATACAGTGGAGAAAAAGATATTTAGCAACTTTGCTTTCTCCTCATCGCTCTCTGCAACTCCCCCCTCATTACTCTGTAAGGGGCCGACACCTTCAGGTTTATACTTTTTACCATTTATATAATTAAATAGTTTTTTGGAGAAAATAAAGGCAGTCAGAGCTATGGTGTATATTGCGGACGGGCTAGTGGAAATCTAGCAGCCCATGTCCTCGGCTCTGTAGGCTAAACCTAGTTGACCGAATCCCTTGAATGTGTTTATTTTTACAGTGTTTTATATGTCTTAAAATATTTAGTGGCTAAAACTAAATTTAAGGGGTTGTCCGGGTTCATAGCTAAACCTGGATATTCATATTTGGTTTAACCATGTAGCCACACTGCTTCAGCATTGGAGCATAAATATATAAAAAAACACACTGCTACACGGTTTTGAAGCGCCAAAGACCGGACATCAGAGCCAGGAAAGTCACTGAATACACTGCTGGGTGTAATCCTCCGTCTGGCCGCCCTAATGAGAGCACGTTACTTTTATATAATTTCAAAAAATGACTTTGTCCTGTGCAATTCAGCGCAAGAAAATGGAGAACATCGAAGCATGTCATGCTCCAATGCTCATGTTAGTTGTATGCTTTCGTTTAAAATATTGGTATGTCCAGGGTCAGCTTTGAAAACGGACAACATCCTTTCATGAAAATTTCAAATTTAATATTTTTACATTAACTATTTAGTAGAGTGGCATTACATTTAAATAAATAAATAAAATAAAATTTTAATCTACACTAGTTTGGACTCTCGACACTTTATTTTTTGATATTACATGTAAACAAAAGTATTTTAAATATGTCATATAACACAATGAAAATGAGGATACAATGTCACTTGGAACATCCTTGATAAACAACGTCATGCAGCTTTGAGAGTTGTTGTAGCTCACATGAAAAATTCCATAAAGCCAAACTTGGATCAGCTCTTTTTATGTCATATTGAACAATGTTGACGAGGCATATGTGTCGCTTAAAGGGGTTTTCTTGGAGTTTTCCCACCCTTTGATTTCAGGACTTATGTGCTAGAATGTTTTTAAGTGGATTTACAGGATTTTACTAATGAGGACTTATCCCCGGGAGAGGTGATGAGTATCTGATCGGTGGGGGTCCGACACCCCGGACCCCCACCAATCACCCGTTTCAGAAGGTACCAGCGCTACTGGGAGCGTCGTAGGCTTCTTTTTGCCTTACCTAGGCCAGTGATGTCATGTTCATCATTTATGTAGCCTAGGAGCGGCTCAGCCCCATTCTAGTGAATGTGGCTGAGCACGATATCAAGCACAGCCGCTGTACAATGCATGGCGCTGTGCTTGGTAAGCTGCAAGAAGGTAGCAGTGCTCCCTACCTTCTGAAACAGGTGATTGGTGTTGAACCCCCACCAATCAGATACTTATCACCTCTCCCAGGGTAAGTCATCATTAGTAAAATCCCGTAAATCCACTTAAAAAATGTTCTATGTCTAGCACCTAACTCGTGAAATCAAAGTGTGCAATGTCAATGCCATTGGCATCTGTGCATCTAGCACCAACCAAAGCATAAGAACAAAAATAGTGTGGTTTGGATCTCTAACTAAGAGGTGGATAGTTGAGGATATGAAACCTAACTTAGTGAGAGTTCTAACTTTGACCTAAAATAGTTTAAAGATTTCTATAGATTATGTTAACTTAAAAAACTTATCAAACTCTCTGCATAACCTTTAATTTGAGTGATCTACACTTTTGGGAGTTTATCTGTATAGAAGAGTTTATTGTCTCAATAATGTATGTCAGAAACTATGTGAATTGTGAAAACCACTCCCCCGCTTGATTATTGTCACATTACACTGTGATCAACTCTTCTGCTTGTTGAACCCACGGATTAGGTGCATAAGCTCACCAATAAACATTACCCTTAGTTCACTTAACAAAGGCAGCATCTAAAAAATAAAAAAAATATACCTTATTAATTTATTTGATATTTACATTGTATCAGTTAAAAAATTATAAAAATAAGATAATTAGTTGTAAATTAAAGTGGTTATATTACCTTCTCATCCGTTTCAGTTGTTTGTGCACTAACATTTTCAGTTGCAGTGTTTTGCAATAATGGTTGATTACCATCAGTGTTGCTGTTGGTGTCAGTAATTTCAAATAGTTCCTAAGGAATAAGATAAGAATTTTTCATCCCACATTCTACTATACATTGCCGGACACTTATATTGATTGCTGGGCTCTACAGTGGAGTTAATCACTAATTTATATGGCTAGATGTTCAACCTAGCACGTCAACCGGACGTGTCATGGTAACGTTCGTGATAAAGTATGCTTACCATTAAGTTGAAACAATCATCCTGTACATAGCATGCCATAGTCATAGTTTGTATTGACATGAATAGAAGAATTGTCTGTGTTAATTCTTAAATCTAAGTCTTCATGTTGCAAGGTGATTTCTCCATCAATCTTTAAAATACAAATATGTAATTAAAGTGTAAATTTAAAATTTTACAGAACATACCCAAACATTCAGTAAGAAAGCTGAAAATAATTCACAATTAATCTATTTCCATTATTAAAATAAGCATAAGTGTTATAACCTTCCTGTGCTTGAAAAAACTTTAGATTGGTCCGATTGTGTATAATGGGGACTGACACAGCTGTATTAATAGATTATGATAGTTGTATTACACACAGATTGTCCATTATACTTAATAGGTGCATAGTTCAGCTAATATATGGGCCAATGTTATTATAATACTTCACCTATATCGCTAAGCTAGTTAGGCCACTGAATGGAGAGCCTGAATGTGCAATAGTTTCAATATCACTATAGAATAATATGCACACATAACTGTAAAGTAGAATGCAATACTAATTGAAAATTCAATGAAATCACTTACATATTGTAGTTGCACTTCAGTGGGTGATTGCATATCCTCCAACTCAGACATTTTTTTCTGTCAATCCCTGGAAAACTAAAGATTTCATAGAGTTAGGCTATATAGAACATATATTAAACAAAAATGATATTTATAGCACTTTGTTGGTATCTTAAATTAGCTCAAACCACACACACTAATTGAACAGTGGTCCCATCCATTGATTTTAGTGTGCTCCTCCTTGCTCTGTTTCAGTCTGCCCATGTGACATTGCCCAAACACCTTGATGGAAGTCTCAGTGCCACCACCATAGCCCATGTGACATTGCCCAAACACTTTGATGGAAGTCTCAGTGCCAACATCATAGCCCATTTGACCATGCCCAAACACCTTGATGGAAGTCTCTGTGCCACCACCATAGCCCATGTGACATTGCCCAAACACCTTGATGCATGTCTCTGTGCCACCACAACAGCCCATTTGACATTGCCCAAACTGCTTGATGCATGTCTCTGTGCCACCACCATAGCCCATGTGACATTGCCCAAACACCTTGATGGATGTCTAAATGCCACCGCCATAGCCCATTTGACATTGCCCAAACACCTTGATGGAAGTCTCAGTGCCACCTCCATAGCCCATGTGACATTGCCCAAACACCTTGATGGAAGTCTCAGTGCCAACGCCATAGCCCATGTGACATTGCCCAAACACCTTGATGCATGTCTCTGAGCCACCACAACAGCCCATTTGACATTGCCCAAACTACTTGATGCATGTCTCTGTGCCACCACCATAGCCCATGTGACATTGCCCAAACACCTTGATGGAAGTCTCAGTGCCACCATCATAACCCATGTGACATTGCCCAAACACCTTGATACATTTCTGTGTGAGAGATGGCTCCACTCGTTGTGATTTTTATGTATGACTTGATTTTACAGCAGCCTATATAGCCAAATATTTATTGTTACAGGTGCCCCCAATCTTTTAGGGTGTGCATGATCAGCCATGTTCTTTATTACAACCATATAATGATGGACCCCCTGTTGTAGAGGAACTTGGTAACTTGTACCTTTTTATGTGTGGTTTGACTAAATTGCCTCCTCAGTGGCTGGCTCTGCAGCGTTGCTCCTCTCCTCCTCGAGGTTGCGCCACCAGGGATTTTGCGCCATTCCGCTCTTTCTTTCCGGGTTAAAGGGGTTGTCCGGGTTCAGAGAAGAACCCGGACATACCTTTCAATTCACCCAGGCAGCCCGCCTGAAGAGGGCATCGGAGCATCCTATGCTCCGATGCCCTCCTTTGCCCTGCGCTAATTAGCGCAGGGCAAAGGAATTTAGCCCGGTTCCGGTGACGTACCGGTCCCTGCCGGGCAGAGGCTTCCGCCCGGCAGTGAGCCGGTGACGTCATCGGCGCTGATGGACGGGCTTTAGCGCTGCCCTAGCCAGTAAAACGGCTAGGGCAGTGCTAAAGCCGGCCCATTAAGGCCGGTGACATCACCGAACTCACTGCCGGGCGGAAGTACCCGCCCGGCAGCGAGTATTTACAAACAAAAGAGACCTTGCCCTGCGCGATCTAGCGCAGGGCAGGGGGGGGCATCGGAGCATGAGATGCTCCGATGTCCTATTCAGGCGGGCTGCCTGGGTGAAATTGCAGGTTTGTCCGGGTTCTTCTCTGAACCCGGACAACCCCTTTAAGCAAAGTGCATACAGAGCCGACGCATGCGCACTTAGTCAGATGAGGCTACTGCCGGGACACCGCACGGGCGGACACTGATGTATCCACGGCGCATCTGTGAGATTATGGCGCATGAGCACTAACATGAGCACTAAGGGGAGTGACTAATTAACAGTAGGGCGGTGCTAGGCTCCAAGCTAATCTGCAGGGCTGTGCTCCAACGGCCAGGGAGACAGCCCCTTGGGCTCCTTTAAGTAAGTCATTTGCATATGAATTAAAGCAGTTTTTTGAAGAAACTGCAGCACTGATACAAGTAATAATAGTATATTTTGAAATAAATTGCAGAGAGTAATAAGTAGATGTGACAAGCTCTATAGACCATATCATGCTGACAGAATCCCTTTAAGTCCATGTTGTGACAGTGCAGACACATGCTTTTAAATCCTTTCTTTTAGCTGTAGAATGACTGTATGTCACTATTAGGCTTAGTTCACACTTCAGTTATTTGGTCAGTTATTCTCATCAGTTATTGTCAACCCAAAGCAGGTGCGGGTAAACCTGTAGAACAGGTATCATGATTCCTAGTCTGAGAGAAGGCTTGGCTTACAGTAAGGGCTCATTCACACAACCATGCCTTGTTTTGTGGTCCGCAAATTGCAGATCCGCAAAACATGGATACCAGCCGGGTGCGTTCTGCATTTTGTGGAACACACAGTGCCGACGCTATGTAGAAAATGCCTATTATTGTCCATGATTACGGACAAGAATAGGACATGCTCTATATTATTTGCGGGGCTGGTCAACAGAATCATGGATGCATACAGCACAAAGTGTGCCCCATTGAAATGAATGGGTCCATAACCGTGCTGCAAAATTGCAGAACGGATCCAAACCCATTCATATTATCATGTGAATGAGCCCTAAGTAATAAAAATAACTGACCAAGTAACATAAGCGTGCATGAGCCTCACAGGTCAATGATTGCGTCAGGCCTAATTTATCGCAGTGGACTTAACCTTGCAGTGGCCCAAGATTCAGGTAGTGGCCCCATGACAGTGGGGATGGTATCAGCAGTAAGGCTGTGTTTACATCACTGTTTATTTTTCTGTTCTTCTGATCCATCAGAATAACAGCCCAGAAAAAGTGGATCCTGTAGTTTGAGCATTCCGCTTCAAACCAAAAATATTTGGTTAGCATTTGATCAGAATTTGTAAGGCAAAAACAGGAGTGGGTCCAAAATAGAGATAAAATGTGATGGAAATATTTGCCTGATAAAGACCACTGCTGGTCGAAACGTCGCCGATTTGGTGAATAAACCACCCAGTTTTTGAAGACATTGAGTGCTGCGGTTTTCACTTGCTTTTTGGATACACTAAGGGAGCCCAACAGGCTGGGGCTCAACACCGCGAGCACCGTCGCAAATGGAATTACCTTGTATGTACAAGGAGGGAGTGCTGTCTTAACCAGGTTTGAATACGGAGGGAGGGATCACCCACAATGCCATGCATGCAGCCAATCAGCAGCCAGCCAGACCTGTGATGTCATAGCCCTATAAATACCCTCAGCCATTTTGGATTCTCTCATTCTACAGTGAACTTAGTGCAGGGAGAGATGTTTGCAGGCGCTAGGGAAAGTGTTAGAAAACCTCATCAGAAGTATATATTGCTGAATAGAAGTGTAGGGAAAGGATAGGGAGGGAGGTATTGAAGCAGAACAGGGTTCAATAGGGGTGTTTAGAGACAGTGTGAGATATGGAAAGAAGTGCAACAACAGGATAATAGGAAAAATTGTATTGCTAAACCCGTTAACCAGACGTAATAACTAAGTCTACAGTGTTAATCAATACAGGGAACCCCCCTTTTGATGGGATAACAAAAAGTGTTATCTCCCCTTAAGTCATGTTAACCAAAGCTACATCTGTATTATGATGCTGCTGCCCACCTGATGCCACACATCTGATGCCAAGTGCTCCTTCTTACACCCACCATCATCAGCGGGTAGTGTTATTGCCACCCACCTCCCCACACTGTCGTCATGCCATTCTGTAGTCTGCTGATGCTTCTGCTGCTGCCGCCTCCATAATGTTGTCTTTCCAATCTGTGGCCTTCTGATGCAGCTGCTACTGCCCCCATAATGTTGTCGTACCATTCTGTAGTCTGCCGATGCTGCTGCTGCTTCTACTACTGCCTCCATAATGATGTTGTTCCACTCTGTAGTCTGCCGATGCTGCTGCTACTACTACTGCCTCCATAATGTTGTCGTCCACTCTGTAGTCTGCCGATGCTGCTTCTGCTGCTACTACTACTACCTCCAAAATGTCGTTGTTCCACTCTGTCGTCTGCTGCTGCTGCTACTACTACTACTGCTGTTGTCGTTGTCGTTCCACTCTGTGGCCTTCTGATGCAGCTGCTACTGCTGCTGCCTCCGTAATGTCATCGTTCCACTCTGTGGCCTCGAAATTCTACTGGCTGACATTTTCAATCTTGTCGTTGGGATTCTCCTTCACCTCGAAATTCTACTGACTGACATTTTCAATCTTGTCATTGGGATTCTCCTTCACCTCGAAATTCTACTGACTGACATTTTCAATCTTGTCGTTGGGATTCTCCTTCACCTCGAAATTCTACTGACTGACATTTTCAATCTTGTCGTTTGGCCACTCTGTGACCTCGAAATTCTACTGACTGACATTTTCAATCTTGTCTTTGGGCCACTCTGTGACCTTGAAATTCTACTGACTGACATTTTCAATCTTGTCGTTGGGATTCTCCTTCACCTCAAAATTCTACTGACTGAAATTTTCAATCTTGTCGTTGGGATTCTTCTTCACCTCGAAATTCATCTAACTGACATTTTCAATCTTGTCGTTGGGCCACTCTGTGACCTCGAAATTCTACTGACTGACATTTTCAATATTGTCGTTGGGATTCTCCTTCACCTCGAAATTCTTCTGACTGACATTTTCAATCTTGTCGTTGGGCCACTCTGTGACCTCGAAATTCTACTGACTGACATTTTCAATCTTGTCGTTGGGCCACTCTGTAACCTCAAAATTCTACTGACTGACATTTTCAATCTTGTTGTTGGGATTCTCCTTCAACTTGAAATTCTACTGACTGACATTTTCAATCTTGTCTTCGGGCCACTCTGTGACCTCGAAATTCTACTGACTGACATTTTCAATCTTGTTATTGGGATTCTCCTTCACCTCGAAATTCTACTGACTGACATTTTCAATCTTGTCGTTGGGATTCTCCTTCACCTCGAAATTCTTCTGACTGACATTTTCAATCTTGTCGTTGGGATTCTCCTTCACCTCGAAATTCTATTGACTGACATTTTCAATCTTGTCGTTGGGCCACTCTGTGACCTCGAAATTCTACTGACTGACATTTTCAATCTTGTCGTTGGGATTCTCCTTCACCTCGAAATTCTACTGACTGACATTTTCAATCTTGTCGTTGGGCCACTCTGTGACCTCGAAATTCTACTGACTGACATTTTCAATCTTGTCGTTGGGATTCTCCTTCACCTCGAAATTCTACTGACTGACATTTTCAATCTTGTCGTTGTTGGGATTCTCCTTCACCTCTTGAAATTCTACTGACTGACATTTTCAATCTTGTCTTCGGGCCACTCTGTGACCTCGAAATTCTACTGACTGACATTTTCAATCTTGTCGTTGGGATTCTCCTTCACCTCGAAATTCTACTGACTGACATTTTCAATCTTGTCGTTGGGATTCTCCTTCACCTCGAAATTCTACTGACTGACATTTTCAATCTTGTCGTTGGGATTCTCCTTCACCTCGAAATTCTACTTGACTGACATTTTCAATCTTGTCGTTGGGCCACTCTGTGACCTCGAAATTCTACTGACTGACATTTTCAATCTTGTCGTTGGGATTCTCCTTCACCTCGAAATTCTACTGACTGACATTTTCAATCTTGTCGTTGGGATTCTCTGTCACCTCGAAATTCTACTGACTGACATTTTCAATCTTGTCGTTTGGGCCACTCTGTGACCTCGAAATTCTACTGACTGACATTTTCAATCTTGTCGTTGGGATTCTCCTTCACCTCGAAATTCTACTGACTGACATTTTCAATCTTGTCGTTGGGCCACTCTGTGACCTCGAAATTCTACTGACTGACATTTTCAATCTTGTCGTTGGGATTCTCCTTCACCTCGAAATTCTACTGACTGACTGACATTTTCAATCTTGTCATTGGGATTCTCCTTCAACCTCGAAATTCTTCTGACTGACATTTTCAATCTTGTCGTTTGGCCACTCTGTGACCTCGAAATTCTACTGACTGACATTTTCAATCTTGTCGTTGGGATTCTCCTTCACCTCGAAATTCTACTGACTGACATTTTCAATCTTGTCGTTGGGCCACTCTGTGACCTCAAAATTCTACTGACTGACATTTTCAATATTGTCGTTGGGATTCTCCTTCACCTCGAAATTCTTCTGACTGACATTTTCAATCTTGTCCTTGGGCCACTCTGTGACCTCGAAATTCTACTGACTGACATTTTCAATCTTGTCGTTGGGATTCTCCTTCACCTCGAAATTCTATTCTGACTGACATTTTCAATCTTGTCGTTGGGCCACTCTGTGACCTCGAAATTCTACTGACTGACATTTTCAATCTTGTCGTTGGGATTCTCCTTCACCTCGAAATTATTCTGACTGACATTTTCAATCTTGTCGTTGGGCCACTCTGTGACCTCGAAATTCTACTGACTGACATTTTCAATCTTGTCGTTGGGATTCTCCTTCACCTCGAAATTCTACTGACTGACATTTTCAATCTTGTCGTTGGGATTCTCCTTCAACTCCAAATTCTACTGACTGACATTTTCAATCTTGTCGTTGGGCCACTGTGTGACCTCGAAATTCTACTGACTGACATTTTCAATCTTGTCGTTGGGATTCTCCTTCACCTCGAAATTCTACTGACTGACATTTTCAATCTTGTCATTGGGATTCTCCTTAACCTCGAAATTCTTCTGACTGACATTTTCAATCTTGTCGTTTGGCCACTCTGTGACCTCGAAATTCTACTGACTGACATTTTCAATCTTGTCGTTGGGATTCTCCTTCACCTCGAAATTCTACTGACTGACATTTTCAATCTTGTCGTTGGGATTCTCCTTCACCTCGAAATTCTACTGACTGACATTTTCAATCTTGTCGTTGGGCTACTCTGTGACCTCGAAATTCTACTGACTGACATTTTCAATCTTGTCGTTTGGCCACTCTATGGCCTCCTGATGCTACAACTGCTGCCACTGCCTTTTCTACACTGTCATCATACCACTCTGTGGTCTCCTGATGCCACAGCTTCTGCTGCTGCCTCCTCTACACTGTCGTCGTACCACTCTGTGGTCTCCTGATGCTACAGCTGCTGCCACTGCCTCCTCTACACAGTCGTCGTACCACTCTGTGGTCTCCTGATGCTACAGATGCTGCCACTGCCTCCTCTACACTGTCATCGAACCACTCTGTGGTCTCCTGATACTACAGCTGCTGCCACTGGCTCCTCTACACTGTCGTCGTACCACTCTGTGGTCTCCTGATGCTACAGCTGCTGCCACTGCCTCCTCTACATTGTCGTCGTGCCACTCTGTGGTCTCCTGATGCTGCTGCCACTGCCATCTCCACACTATCGGGGGGGGGCTCTGCTAGTTTAAGCGTGTAATAGAACATGTTCTCTAAGAAATATATGTGGAATCAGTGAATTGGTGTAAAAGGAGTGCGCTCTTTGGCGCTCTAGTAGGATCTTGGGCCTGTGCCCGGTTCTTTATAGTTGGAGCTAACATTGACCTGTAAGGCTGAGTTCACACTTGAGTTATTTGGTCAGTTTTGGCCCCATAACTGCCCAAATACGTAAAGTGTGCAGCAATTCTAAGAGCAACACCTGTTGTCTGCGTGTCATACTGGCCCACAGTATTGTTTCACTACCACAGCAGACTCCCTATGCGTGTTACTGCAAGGCACACTGTTCTACACCACTATACAGGCTCTCTACAGCCTGGAAGTAGCCGTTTTTTCACGCAATTTGCCACGAATTTATTCAGATCGAATTGTTTCAAAAAATTCGGCGAACCAACTAAATCAAAGTTTTGAAAAATTTGCTCATCTCTAGTTCCTATCTCCAATTGGTGAAGAGACAGCCATGATTCAAATTCTTGGTTGGTGATGCAGAGCAGTACCTCTCCAATGTGACTCTGTTCGCACAAGCTTTGCATAGGTGGTATGCTGGAGGATCACTCTGAACTGTGCCTAAAGGGGAATCTGAGGATAAAGTGGAGGATTAAGAGGCAAATAAGGACATTGGCGCCCAAATCCCATGTTTACAACACGGAGGCGGCGGTGCCATCACCTGGCCAGGTTGCATGTGTGCCTGGGCTGGAACCACATTTACCCAGTGGGCTGTAAAGGGCATATATTGTCCTTTACCATAGTTATAGCTCCACACAACAGCGCTGGCATTCACAGTACCAGATACCGACAGACTCAAGGACTGGCCCACCTCCTGCTCAACATACTGTGCAGGGCTGGTACAGCTTTTTTAAAGAAATAATGATGGCTTGGGATTCCCTACCTTGGGTGGGCACAAGACATCATTTCTCTAAAATATTCAGAGTCAACAATATGGAAAGGAAGGGACTGTAGTACCAGCAACTTGGCCAGGTGCATGTTCAGCTTCAGTACCATTGAGTGAGTGCATGCATATTGTTGTTTCTTTGCAATCACCTCAGTGATCGATTGCTGGTGAAACACAGGATCAGTAGTAGGAGGAGAATCAGGGGTGAATACAGGGGCGTAGCTAAAGGCTCATGGGCCCTGGTGCAAGAGTTCAGCTTGGGGCCCCCCCCTTCCCTCAGCGCTGGTGCACTTAGCTTTTCTGCCGGCCATGTCAAAAATTTAACCCCCCCCATGCCAAATTCTCACCCTAACATTTTCCCTCCTAACATTACGTATATCACTACAGAACATACTGGGTAAGGCTACATTCACGCGACAGTTGTTTTTGCAGCCTCCGATCTGCATATTTGGCGGCTTAGATGTGAACCCATTCACTTAAATGAACACTGTGTGCTGTCCGCATCTGTATGTCCATTCCTATTTTTGTTTGTTTTGTGGACAAGGATAGGCATTGTTACAGTGGATCTGCAAAAAAAAATGGATGCCATACGGAACATTATCATTTTTTTGCCGGCCCCCTCAGGGCCCCCCTGGCTTAGGGGCCCGGTCGCAACTGCGACCGCTGCAACCCCTATAGCTACGCCACTGGGTGAATAGAAGGAAAAGAATGCCAGCTTCCTTCTGCTGAGGAGCCCTAACTGCTGGAGAAGGCATGCAAGTCACTAGGAGATGCAGCAGTTGTTGCTTCAGGCTGAACCACTACATTAGTGCCACAGTTTTCCCAGGCCACTTTATGGTGATGCTCAATGTGTTGATGCAGGCTTCTGCCCACATATCCTGCAAACTGCCACACCAACTTCCTCCAGCGACTTAATAAGAAATTTCCACACTGCCAAGTAAGGCAATTATACCCCCACCATTCTGTGCTGACTGCCTGCCGCTGCCTTTATGAACCCGTGCACCGCTGGTTGCTTCCTGACATGTGGGCTCCTCAGGGGCAGATGGTCTACTCTGGGCATGTTTGGATCCAGATCTTACACTGCTTCCACCCTACTGGCTTATCGACATGCTGTCACCCTGCTGCCGTCTCATGGGCCTGCTGCCACCCTCACCCTTTATTGATGATGATGCCTCCCTTCAACCAGCTCCCACATGCGATCGGCTACATCATCATCCACTACTGTCTGTTGGTCACTCGTCACCCTCACCTGTCTCATGGCTATGTCCCTGACCGCTCGCAACACGTTCTCCCATTCAACTGTCAAGCCTAGTGGAGGATGCAACAAACCTCTCTTCCAAGTTTGTGCTGGCCTATAGCTGCTGACTGTCCTCACAAAGCTCATACTCACTGAAAAGCGGAGCAGAGCCGGCAGCATACATTACTTCTCAAGCAGAAAGAAAGAGGCAGTTGCAGGACAGGTGAGGGCACAGAGGTTGTTGTTGTTCCATGCCAAGTAAGTGTGGTGCCAAAGGAACCCACCGATTTCTGGCAGTGTATATCTGTTGTCAGCTGAGATGATGTTGAAGAATGAGTAAACCAGTGCAGCTGGATTGTTGGTCAAAACATGACCACTGGAAGACAGAGGCCCCCTGTCCTGTTTCTGCAGCCACTGCTACCACTACCCCTTCTGCTGCTACTTAAGCCAGCTACAGCAACATTCTGGCCACTGCCCGCTTCTTTTGAGGGCCCAGGCAACTGTCTGATGGTCAGAGTGTACAGTAACTGAATCAGTAATGTAACTATGTAACTAAGTATGAATGGTGCATCAGGTAAACTAGATAAATGTTTCTTTGTATGAGACTGCATTTTGACACAGTCTGATACATATTAAGTCTATGTATAACAGAGCAGATTAAGTATGAATGGCGCAGCAGGTGAACTAGTTAAACGTGCCTATTAGAGATGAGCGAACATGCTCGTCCGAGCTTGGTGCTCGTTCGAGCATTAGGGTACTCGTACGTGCTCGATACTCGGACGAGCATATCACGATACTCGAGGAAATGGCATCTTCCTCTTCCTGCATGTTAGGCGCCTTTTTCTCAGCCAATCAACATGCAGGAGAGTCTTTGGTACCCCCTAGCATCACGTGGAACCCCTACAAGTCGATAGCAGGGATTGGCTGGCCAGATCAGATGACCTGGGAATATAAGGTCACTTATGTGGTGTGCGGCACAGTAGCCGTAGTCTAAAGAGTACGTTTTTTCTCTCAGTTATATATACTACAGTGCAGTGAACAATTCTGTAGTGTGCGGTGCAGTAGCCATAGTCTAGTGGTGACACCAACAAGTGACCAAGTTAGTTGAGGTAGCCGGTGAGCCACCCAAACATGTAGCCACCCAAACATGTAGCCTAACACAGTATGGCGGTGACACCCCCAATTGACCAAGTTAGTTGAGCCACCCAAACATGTAGCCTAACACAGTATGGCGGTGACACCCCCAATTGACCAAGTTAGTTGAGGTAGCCGGTGAGCCACCCAAAAATTTACCCTGACACAGCATGGTGGTGACAACAGAGTGACCAAGTTAGACCAAGGTAGCAGGTGACCCACATATAAATTTACCCTGACACAGCATGGCGGTGACACCACCAATGCCTTGGTCAAACTGAGATTGCAGTCAAATGGCTGTATGTGAGCCTCCCAAAAATTAGTTTTGGAGTGTCTGAAGTTGACTCTCCCAAAAAAACTTTGGGAGTGTCTGTATTTGACCCTCCTAAAAAAATTTTTTGACTGTCTGTAGTTGACCCTCCTAAAAAATTGTTTTTGAGTATCTGTAGTTGATTCTCCTAAAAAATTTATTGGAGAGAGGGCCTGTAGGTGGCCCTCCGTAAACATTGTTTGAAAAGAGCGCCAGTTGGCCCTCTGAAAAATTGACTGTTGGCTCAGTGTTTGTGTAAGAAGAGAAGGAGGAGGAGAGGATACATAAAGAATCTTTATCTTTAGCTGCTTTCCCCCGGTGGAGATTTGAATTCCTGTGAAATCCAGGCTTTATTTACCCTTATCAGGTTGGTCTCGATTCTCAAATCCTCTGTCTTTACGATTTTCTCGCTCTTATCTAAACTACCTTTCCCTCCGTTAACCTCATTAGGGACACTTTATTGACTGTATGTCTGCATATATATTTTCCTGCAATTCATTATGATTTATGGAGCCACTGAGCCATTATACTTACATTTCAGCAGATATTGGTGATAATCTACGTTTATTTATGTATACTGCCTTTTTGGTATCTTTAAAGTTTGCTATTATTTTTTAATTTGTTTACACTACATTGATGTTCGACTATTGATACTGGTTCTGATGATTTATTGTGAGTGTTGTACTTACTTATAGATTACGCCGCTGAGGAAGGTCCATCTGGACCGAAACGTCCGGCTAATTATTTAAAGGGACTACCATTATACTTACCAATGGATCAGAATCATTGATGTCAAACTTGTAATAAACTTAAATTGCATCATTAAATTGAGTGCAGCAATTTATCTGTTTACTGGACATTGTGACCTCCTAGTCACGTTTCGCTGGCACTGATATCTTTTTGAGAGTGCAGGCCCCAATTATATTCAACCACTCCTCATTGTAGACTTGAGGAAGCTAACTAACCTGACTACCAGTTCTCGTGGAAGTTGTCATCTGGCAGTCTACAATCGCTCTGCGGTGCTGGTAAACCCTGGCTAACATGTGTAATGTTGAATTCCATCATGTGGGCACATCGCACAACAGTCGGAGAGCTGGCAGTTGTAAGCGCCGTTGCACTGCCCTGAGAGTCGCAGCATCTGTGGTTGACTTGCGGAAATGCGCACAGATGCGTCGCACCTTGGTGAGCAAATCAGACAAATTGGGGTAGGTCTTGAGGAACTGCTGAACCACAAGATTGAACACGTGGGCCAGGCATGGCACATGTGTGAGTCTGCCGAGTTGCAGAGCCGCCATCTGGTTACGCCCATTGTCACACACAACCATGCCTGGTTTGAGGTTCAGCGGCGCCAGCCAAAGATCGGTCTGCGCCGTGATGCCCTGTAACAGCTCTTGGGCGGTGTGCCTTTTGTCACCTAAGCTCAGCGGTTTCAGCACCGCCTGCTGGCGCTTACCCATGGCAGTGCTGCTGCGCCTAGAGCTACCGACTGAACGCTCCGTGCTCGTGCCTGGGTCCTGGGTGGGGGGTTGACTCGCAGAGCCAGCATGTGACACAGTGGAAGGAGCAGTGGTGTGACCCGCAGGAGGTGAACGGCCTTGGTTCCATTGAGTTGGGTGTTTAGCACTCATATGCCTGCGCATGATGGTAGTGGTTAGGCTGGTAGTGGTGGGTCCCCTGCTGATCCTGGTGTGGCACAGGTTGCACACCACAGTCCGTCAGTCATCCTCACTTTCTTTAAAGAACCTCCAGACTTGCGAACATCTAGGCCTCGGCACGGGAGTGTCACTCCGTGAAAAAGTTGCTGATCTACTTGCTCTGGCCCTGCTTTTCCCTCTGGCCACCCCACTGCCTCTTCCAACCTGTTCTGGTGCTGCACTTGCCTCCCCCTCAGAAGCACTGTCTTGACTAGGCTTACCAACCCAGCTCGGGTCAGTCACCTCATCATCCACCAGCTCTTCCTCCGATTCCTCACTCTGCTCCCCCCTCGGACTTACTGCCCTGCCAACAACGTCACTGTCTGACAACCGTGTCTCATCATCATCATCATCATCTGACACCTCTTTACACACTACTTGCACTAAGTCCACACTCTCATCACCCACAGACTGCGAAAGTTTGAAATTTTGGGCATCAGGACAGAGCAACTGCTCCGGTTGCTGCTGAGCAGTGGTTTGTGACTCTGGGAAGGGTCCTGGAAAGTGTTCCTGGGAGTATGCCGGATCTGAATCCATATTTTCCATGGGGGGGCCAGGCTG
The DNA here is from genome assembly GCA_900303285.1 of Rhinella marina. NCBI lineage: Eukaryota > Metazoa > Chordata > Amphibia > Anura > Bufonidae > Rhinella > Rhinella marina. The sequence continues at coordinate 25,274 of ONZH01017538.1, forward strand.
GGGGGAAGGAGGTTGAGCTGGAGGAGCCAGAGGTGTACTCCCTTGGCTAGCGTGGGTGGACTGCGTGGAAGACTGGGTGGTGGATAAATTACTGGACACCTTATCCGCTATCCACGTCATCACCTGTTCGCACTGTTGTGGTTTCAATAGTGCCGTACCACGTGACCCTGTAAGTTGCGAGATGAAGCTAGGGAGCGAACCTCTGCGGCGTTCCACTGCTCCCTCATCAGCAGGTACTGTGTCACCCTGCCCAGGACCACGGCCTCTGCCCCCTACATCACTTGGACGCCCACATCCTCGTCCTCGTCCTTAGCCCTGGGGTTCAACATTTTGTGTATTCACTAAACTGTAGAATTAATATCTGAGGCCAAAACCTTTTCAGTAGACTGTAGAATTACTATCTGAGGCCAAAAGCGCACACCACACAATTTTTCACTGGACTGTATTAAATGGATCTGAGAGAAAACACATATTCTCAAGACTGTGGCTAGTGTACCACACAACACAGAATTTTTCACTGGACTGTATTAAATGGATCTGAGAGAAAAACGTATTCTCTAGACTGCGGCTAGTGTACCGCACAACACACAATTTTTCACTGGAGTGTAGTATATATAAGTGAGAGAAAAAAACGTATTTTCTAGACTGCGGCTACTGTACCGCACACCACAGAATTGTTCACTGGACTGTAGTCACCGCCATACTGTGTCAGGGTAAATTTTTGGGTGGTTCACCTGCTACCTCAGTCTAACTTGGTCACTGTGTTGTCACCGCCATGCTGTGTCAGGGTAAATTTTTGGGTGGTTCAGCTGCTACCTCAGTCTAACTTGGTCATTCTGTTGTCACCGCCATGCTGTGTCAGGGTTAAATTTTTATGTGCTTCACCTGCTACCTCAGTCTAACTTGGTCACTCTGTTGTCACCGCCATGCTGTGTCATGGTAAATTTTTTGGTGGTTCACCTGCTACCTCAGTCTAACCTGGTCACTGTGTTGTCACTGCCATGCTGTGTCAGGGTAAAATTTTATGTGCTTCACCTGCTACCTCAGTCTAACTTGGTCACTCTGGGTTCACTGCCATGCTGTGTCAGGATAATGTTTTGGGTGGTTCACCTGCTACCTCAGTCTAACTTGGTCACTCTGTTGTCACCGCCATGCTGTGTCAGGCTACATGTTTGGGTGGCTCACCTGCTACCTCATCTAACTTGGTCACTTGTTGGTGTCACCACCATGCTGTGTCAGGCTTATGCCTGCGTCATGGGGCGGGAGATAGGACAGCAGTGCCAGCATGGGCAGTGGTGTCACCCGCAGGCGGTGATGGACCTTTGTTGCACCTAGTTGGGTGCTTTACTAACATGTGATGGGCATGTGCCTTGCCCATCTTGGTCTGGGTCAGCACAATTGTCTTGAGGGTCACCACCAGGCTGTTGCCCAGAATTTGGCATAATGGTACTATTAGGCAGCCTCAGAGGCATCCATGCATGCTGCCCCTGCTGTTTCCTGTCCATTTCTGTAGTGTTTCCATCATTTTCTGAGGTTTCCAGGTTTTCACGCAACCTTCCCTGTGCAGAGCTTTGGTCCCCTGCAAAAAATGCTCGAGTCTCCCATTGACTTCAATGGGGTTCGTTATTCGAAATGAGCACCCGAGCATCGGGAAAAATTTGACTCGAATAACGAGCACCCCAGCATTTTAGTGCTCGCTCATCTCTAGTGCCTATATATTAGACCGCATGTTGACAATGTGCCTGACGACCAGTAAGTGTAGGTATAAAAGATGGCTTCCTCAGATGAGGCCGGGCTGCTGTATTTGTCATCCATTACTGCCTGGGCCTTGCACAGTAATCATTACTAACAGCCCAGGCCCCCTGCCACTGCAGGCCGTATAGCAGCTGCTTTGGCAGTACTTCTGTCACTGCCCCCATTGTATCATCTAGAAGTCTTGAAAGGACATACTACTGTTTGTTTTTTTACAAAAAAAGACTTGCTTCAAATCATATAAACATAAGTCATATCCTGCAGCAGAAATTACTGAACCAGTTCACTTTAGGGGCCTGCTATCTGAAGTTACAGTATGTGGTTTTATTGGCTTCATAATAAAAAGATTAGAGTTTATCTGTTTTTTTTTATTTCAAAATATGTCAGCTCGTGAAATATTTAAGACTTTATTTTATATATATTTTCTCTGACTGTAGATCACTGTCAAAAACCTGAGCAAATAAAAGGAGCTCAGTTGCAAGGTGAATGGCACGATGAAACTTACCCACCTGGTAAAGTGGCGAATTTTGCCTGCCTCCCGGAATACACCCAGGATGGACCCATTAAAATGGCGTGTATTGAAGGAACTTGGTGGCATATTGCTAAAGGTCAATGCAAAGGTAATTCAAACCTAAACCTTCTCAATTTTTCAGTGTTTTGTGGTTGAAAAAGTGGATAAATATTAGATGTATTGCAGTAAAAGTGATTAGATATTATTAGTATAGAATTAAGAGAACCTGATGTAGCACTAAAGATTATGTGGCAGAACATATTTGTTGATTGTTTTTTAAAGCTTGTAGGAGAGATTTATCAAAACTAGAGTAAAGGAAAACTGGCTTAGTCGCTCATAGCAACCAACCAGCTTCCATCTTTCAGTTTCCAAAGGAGCTCTGAAAAATGAAAGGTGTAATCTGATTAGTTGCTATGAGCAACTAAACCAGTTTCCCTTCACATCAGTTTTGATAAATCTCACCTTGAGTCTTTATGGAAATACTGAATACACTATGTCCATCAAAATTACCGTACAAGTATGATATAGTTATATTTTATATTGCCCTGAATTTTGAAGAGTTAGGTCACGAGTGGCAAGTCTGACAGTGTAGGTCCCGTCTGTTGGAAGCCGCATTGTTGCTGACAGATGGGTCTGGCACAGTTTTGCTAAAAAATGTGCATAAAGAGCTTCTAATTTTCATATAGTAAGTATAGCAGAAATGCAATTCAGATTTATCCTTGTTTCCATTGTTTGCATGTGACTTTGCACAGGGAACATTTTGCTACTATATAAAGTGTTTGTTTGTTTGCTTTTGCACAGCAGCCGTTTCTGTGTACAGTACCTCCAGCATAGGGCCTTTTGCCATAAAAGTCACACATTTTTGCATAACATTTTCCAATTTGTGGTATTTTTTCCACTCATTACTTTTTAAAATTGTGTGGGGAAGTAGCTGGGGATAGTTAATGGAGTAGGTGAATGTCAGATTTATCAAAATGCAACCTTTTAAAACAGTTGCGAATAAGGCCACACTCTCACTTTATTGGGGGAGAAAGGGCAACATAAAAATTGGAGTAACATCTGTAGAGAAAAGTGTTATGTTCAACCCCCTTCTGCCACAGCCAGTTTAGGCCTTTATGAAAGTCCCGTTTTTCAAATCTGCTCTGTGTCACTTTATGTGGTAATAACTTCGGAACTCTTTTACTTATCCAGTTAATTCTGAACTTGTATTTTAATGACACATTGCACTTCATCTTTGTAGTTTATTTTAGACAATATGGTATGTGTTTATCTGTAATTTAATGAAATTTTTTTTTAAATTGCAATATTTCTACTTGTAAGACATACATAAGTGGACAAAAGCGTTGGAACTGTTCCGTTAAAGAAAGACCCAAAAAGGTCACTGGAATAACTTGAAACTGAAACAAATAATAAATCAAAATGTACTGAAAGTCAAATAAAGAAAATCAGACATTTCTTTTGATTTGTGGTTCAACAGAATAATTTTAAAAAAACAAACTAATAAAACTTGCCTATACAATAATGGTACTCCTAAAAAATGAAAACAATTTGACCACAGGAACATGTTAAACTAAGGTGTGTCTTGTTTGTGTCTTAAAACTTATATTCAGTCAGTCTGCCTATTTAAAGAAAAGTCACTGTGCTGTTTGGTATCATGATGTGTACCACACAGAACATGAACCAAAGAAAGCTAAGGAGAGAGTTATCTCTCTAAGGAATTAGAAAGAAAATTATGGACAAAAATATCAAAAGTAAAGGCAATAAGAACAGCTTGATGATCCTGCTACTACATTATTATTCAGAAGTTTAAAGGGGTTTTACCATCTTGGACAATGGGGGGGGGCATATCGCTATATATATAGGGAGGAGGAGGTGTGATGGTGTGGGGGTGCTTTGCTGGTTACACTGTTGGGGATTTATTCAAAATTGAAGGCATACTGAACCAGCATGGCTACCACAGCATCTTGCAGCGGCATGCTATTCCATCTGGTTTGCGTTTAGTTGGACCATCATTTATTTATCAACAGGACAATGACCCCAAACACACCTCCAGGCTGTGTAAGGGCTATTTGACCAAGAAGGAGAGTGATGGGGTGCTACACCAGATGACCTGGACTCCACAATCACCAGACCTGAACCCAATCGAGATGGTTTGGGGTGAGCTAGACTGCAGAGTGAAGGCAAAAGGGCCAACAAGTGCTAAGCATCTCTGGGAACTCCTTCAACACTGTTGGAATACCATTTCAGGTGACTACCTCTTGAAGCTCATCAAGAGAATATCAAGAGAGTGCAAAGCAGTAATCAAAGCAAAAGATGGCTACTTTGAAGAACCTAGAATATAAGACATATTTTCAGTTGTTTCACACTTTTTTGTTAAGTATATAATTCCACATGTATTAATTCATAGTTTTGATGCCTTCAGTGCGAATCTACAATTTTCATAGTCATGAAAATACAGAAAACTCTTTGAATGAGAAGGTGTGTCCAAACTTTTGGTCTGTACTGTATGTATGTATGTGTATATATATATATATATATATATATATATATATATATATATATATGAAACAACTGCAACAATATCCACAGTGTGGCATGAATCTACCTGTGTTTTAAGTTGAAATTGAGCATCAAGCCTCAATTGTCCATTCTACATTTACATATTTTCAGTTTCCACACAGTCCCAATTTCATTTTTGTTTTAGGATGCTTTCAGTTTAAGTAACCAGCAAATATACATTATTACTGCAGCATGTGGCAGTAATCTACATGTGTGTGTTAAGTTCAAAATTGAGCATCAAGCCTCAATCTAACATTCCCTATTTACATACTTTCAGTTTCCACATGGTTTGATTTTATTTTTTTTTGCCATTGTTATTAAACCAGTCCAGCAAACATATTTCATTACTAAGACACAAAGTACAGCTGAAATCTACCTGTGTGTATTAAAGAGAAATTGAGCATCAGGCCTTGATTGTCCATTTCCGTGAATTCTATTTCCATACGGTTGGAATTTAATTGTTTTTTGGGACTTGTTCAATTTAGTTAAACCAGCATGTAGGTGAGGTGATCAACACTAATACACACAACCAACGCTCTTGGATCTCTGCTAATGTAGCAGACAAAACTGAGTGACTTGGCATTTCCTTCTTGTCTCTCCTCTTCACACGCGCTGCCTTGATATTTCTCAACCCATAGGCACACCTTCCAAGAAAATATTAACATAGCATAGGTCCGCTTGACAAGTTTTCACCAAAGCACTTTATTTACTCACATAAAAATATAACACAATGCCCGACCCAGGTTTCGCTCCACTTCGTCTGGAGTGTCCTGTGTTTTTTCAGCTGTGGGCGGTATTTATTCATACATCACAACACATAATTTCCCTCTGTGCATCGAACATCCCAAAAAATTAGTTGTGGTTGAAGAAAGAAGTTGGGACCTCCTCCTAGAGTGGATTCTGCTGCTTACTTCTCACATTTCCCCAGGAACACCAACATAACTCTTTTCTTTGTTAACACTAATACACAGGCCAGCTCAAAATAGTATCTGTGAAGGATAAAACATTTAGACCTAAATTAGTTTCCCTTTATTTCTGTGTTTACAAACATGTTTCCAATCATTTTTTTAATTGGGGACTGATTGTATTCAAACTAGCAGCTTATATACATAAATACTACACCAACAGACAGGGTAGCACACAAAAGTATCTAGGCGTGATAACGAATTTAGGCCCAAATCTGTTTCCCCATTTCATACGTTTTTAATCAATTTTTTTTAGGGGGTTTGTTGATTATATTCAAACAATCAGCATATATACAAGTTTACTACACCAATAAAAAGGGTAGTGCTCAACATTATCTGAGAGGCCCAAAAATGTCTGGACTATGGAAGGGTTCCAAATGAAAGACCCAAAGCCAGAATGTGGGTAGTAGCAACACCATCTATCCACTCAGTAGTAATAGTAGTAACATATGTAATAGTTGAGGAGAAAGAGGATGAAATAGTGGATTGGATGGCTCACTCCTCCTCACAGTAGGACGACGTGAAGGTGACTTCAGAGTCCAATACTGTGCCGTCGAACCAGGGGTCACAGAGTCTCCCCTGTTGACAACTTGTGTGAGAGCCCTCACAATTTGGGTAACCCCGAACGGCATTGGTGGTGGGGGCAGCAACAGTTGCAGTTGGGAAAAATGCAAAGCAGGGGAAGGGGCCCAGGAGCCCATCATGATATCTCACAGTCTGATAAAAGCGTCAGGGAGGGTGAAGACTCCAATGACGATTGTGTGCTGGACAGGACCTGGGAGCCAGATCAGGGTGCTGAGGAGTAGGCAACCTCAATGGAGAAGAGCGGTGGTGGCAGCAATAAAGAGCAGAAGTAACATAACTCCCAAAGAATTGCAAGGAACATGTCTGCTTCGGGTACTGGTGATGCCGCTTATGCTGTGGGTGGGTTAGGCCCAAAAGGTGCCAGAGCTAAGCCCAGCTTGGCTGCCTGTAGGTCTGTGTAAGCAACTCCTGTATGGTGCTTTTTCTCCACAAGGCGGGCACACCAAACCACATCGGTGTGCAAGATCTGCAGGATTAAAATAAGCTGTGGCCATTCAAAATCAATTATAGGTACAGGGCCGGTTTTAGCCAAAATGTGGCCCTGGGCGAAATTAAAAGCGGGGCCCAAATTCTTAAGTTCTGTATCAACAGTCACATTTATTCACTTGACGCAAGGAGAAGTCACCACCGTGGCCCACGATTGGTTGCAGGCGGCGTCAAAATGGATGATGACATCCAGGGAGCTCAGAGCTAGTGTTAGGAAGCAGGTAAGGCCCAGTTCACACGTCAGTTATTTCCGTCAGTTATTGTGAGCCAAACCCAGTAGTGAAGGCAACTCCGAGATAAGGTCTAATGGAAAGATCTGCATCTGTTCTGTGTTTTTGACCCGCACCTAGTTTAGGCTCACAATAATTGATGTAAATAACTGAAGTGTGAACTCAGCCTAAGGCCTCTTTCACATGACGACAGTATTTTTTGCGGGCTCCGATCCGCATTTTTCACATGAAAAATATGGACCCATTCATTTCTATGGGTCCACAAAAAATACGGACAGCACACCGTGTGCTGTCTGCATCCGTATGTCAGTTCCGTAGCCTGCAAAAAAAAATAGAACATGTCCACACGTAATACGGACAAGAATAGTACTGTTCTATTAGGGGCCAGCTGTTTCGTTCCGCAAAATACGGAATGCACACGACCGTGTAAATGGGTCCACATCTATTCCGCAATATTGCAGAATAGATGCAGTCCCATTCACCTCTATGAGAGCGGGCAGCTGCGGCACGGAGCCGCATAAAAAAATAGAACATGTCCTATACTTGTCCGCAACAGCGGACAAGTATAGGCATTTTCAATGGGGCACCCAGCCGTGTGTTCCGAATGTTGCAGAACACACGCCGGGCATCACCCATAGTATTGCGGGTCCGTAGTAATACGGCCATCTGAATGGGGCCTAAGGGCTCATGCAGACGGCCGTTGCTCGTCTGCAATATATGGGCACCAGCCGTGTGCACACCGTATCACAGATGCGGACCCATTCACTTGAATAGGTCCGCAATCCAGAAGGAGCAGTGTGGAACGGAGGCACGGAACCCCACAGAAGCACTATGGAGTACATGTTCTATTTTTTTGTGGTGTGGACGGATCACGGACCCATTCAAGTTGAATGGGTCTGGATCAGTCTGCGGCAACCATACAGATGGTGCCCGTGCATTGGGGACCGCAAATTGCACATGTTTGTGTGCATGAGACCTAAGTGTGCTTCACTTGCTTTAGGAGCCGTTTAGACTGTCGTGTTGTTGCGGACACGGACGCCGACCAGTGTGTGTTCAGCAATTTGCGGCAGACACATGGCCAGCACCCCATACAAAATGCCTATTCTTGTCCGCTATTGCGGACAAGAATATGACATGTTCTATATATTTTCGCAGAGACACAGCTCATCACGATGCAGTGCAGCCCACAGAAATGAATGGGGCCACATCTATTCTGCAAAATTGCGGAATAGATGTGGCCCCATTCACACGGTCGTGTGAATAGGCCCTAACTCTCTTAAATAATCAGAAAACACCTGAAAATAGTCACTGTTACCAGTGCTCTGTATATAGAGACAGCAGGGACATGTAGATCTTTTGTTCTCTGCATTCAAAGTAAAAAAGTAAATAACGAATAGAAAGAAATATGAAAAAAATTTAAAAATGCAAGTAGAAATAAAGTGGATTTCTTTATTCACCTAAACACTCAATGGCATTGAGTGTTGGGTGAATAAAGGAATCCACTTATTTCACTGAAGTCAGAAGGCTGCCTGTCTTCCATAATTTTAGATAGATAGACAGATAGATAGATAGATAGATAGATAGATAGATAGATAGATAGATAGAAAAACAGAAAATCCAGCAGCACAGTTAGAAAAAAGAGAGATGGGTGCAAATCCTCAGGAAACTTGGTACATGAATCCACTTTAGATAAGTCCACAGCAGGGGCGTTGCTAGGGTCTCAAAAGATCCGGGGCCCAAGCCCCAGTGCATATGGCTTAATGCATACGTCGACCGACCGCCCCCACCTTCCGCAGCAGCACATACCTCTGACATCCAGGGCCTCCAGGTGACGTCTCCTCCGATGAAGATCTTCTCTGTCATCATCTTCTCCATTTGGTCCGGACAACTTCTCTCAGCCGCCTCTTCTCGGCAGAGTGTGACAACGGACATCTTAGCTTCCTCACATTTCTATCATCCCCCAACCTGGAGTCCCCACAGTGTTATCCTGCTGCTCGCTGTGCCCCCCAAAACCTCCAAATACTATCCTGAAGAAAAAGCAGTGCTCCTGGTCATGGTCATAGTATTTCCCTTCTACACTGACCCCAGTACTGATAATGCTCCCCAAGAGTGTCCCCATTAGTAGAAGAACCCTCCAGTATTAATAATGCCCTCACACAGCCCACAGTAGAAATAAGACCCCCCTATTGTTCCCCCAGTGGTAATAAAGCGCTCTACAGCGCCCTTAGTAGTAATAAGCCCCCCATAGTGCTTTTAGTAGAAATAAGGAGGATCTATAAGTCCCTCCTATAGAGACCCCAGTAGTAATAAGAACGCCTATAATGTACCCTGGATTTAAAATTCCCCCACAGTGCCCCCAGTATTTATACTGCCCCTACTGTTATAATGCTCACCCTGAAGTGCCCTCAGTATGTATACTGCCCCTACTGTTATAATGCTCACCCTGTAGTGCCGCCAGTATTTATATTTATATCAGCCACTCCTCTTATAATGCTCCAGTACTGATATAACCTCCAGAGACATTACAACATATGTGACATATCAGCCACTTCTCTTATAACACTCCAGTACTGATATAACCTCCAGAGACATTACAACATATGTGACATATCAGCCACTCCTCTTATAACGCTCCAGTACTGATATAACCTCCAGAGACATTACATCATATGTGACTGATATCAGCCGCTCCTCTTACAACACTCCAGAACTGATATAACTTCCAGAGACATTACACCATATGTGACATATCAGCCACTCCTCTTATAATGCTCCAGCACTGATATAACCTCCAGAGACATTACATCATATGTGACTGATATCAGCCGCTCCTCTTATAACGCTCCAGTGCTGATATAACCTCCAGAGATATTACATCATATGGGGGGGATGAGGGGCTGGGAAATTTTGGAATAATTCATAAGATGTAACCTGCAGTCCTATGTAATACCACAGAGGAACTGTCTGAGTACAAATAACGTAATAGATGTTATCTGCAGCCCTATGTAACATCGCAGATAACAGTGCTAAATCTCACAGTACAGATAATGTAGTAGATGTTACCTGCAGTCCTATGAAACACCACAGATAACACAGTGATCACTCTTTGAGTACAGACAGTGATGCTCAACCTGTGGCCCTACAGCTGTTGTAAAACTACAACTCCCACCATGCCCTTCTGTAGGCTGATAGCTGCAGGCTGGCTGGGAATTATGGTAGTTGTAGTTTTGCAACAGCTGGAGGGCCGCAGGTTGAGCATGCCTGAGTACAGATAATGTAGTAGATGTTACCTGCAGTCCTATGTAACATCACAGATAACAGTCATAACTCTGAGTACAAAAAATGCAGTAGATGTTATCTGCAGTCCTATGCAACACGACAGATAACACAATGATCACTCTCTGAGTACAGATAATGTAGTAGATGTCACCTGCAGTCCTATGTAACACCACAGATAACACAGTGATCACTCTTTGAGTACAGATAATGTAGTAGATTGGTGTGAAGCCCCGGAATTCAGAACACACAGTGTGGGCCAAATTCTATATCCACCTCTCTCCCCCCCCCAAAACAGAATACAGAGCACATACCTCATCCATCCAGTGACGTCTCCTGTGATCTACTCTATCCTTAGCGTCTTCATTCGGAGATGGGACCGCCATGATACCTTCTTTCAGCCGCGTCTCGTTTGTGCATGTTTCACAGAAAAATGTTTAGATTCCTCACTTCATCCTCAGATAACAGACGTCACCCGCCCCCTTAGTGCCCATAAGTATATTGCCCTCTGTATAATTATAATATATAATCCCCTCTGTATTATAGCAATAATTATGCCCCCCTTCAGCCCCTCCAACATACAGTCCCATGTAAGATACATCACTCCCCGGCCTTCAGCTCCTCCAGCATAAAGGCTACTTTCACACCTGCGTCAGCAGGATCCGTTTGTGAGATCCGTCCCAGGGTCTCACAAACGGTCCTGAACTGATTAGTTTTCCCCTAATGCATTCTGAATGGATAAGGATCAGTTCAGAATGCATCAGTTTGCCTCCGTTCTGTCTCCATTCCGCTCTGCAGGCAGCGTTTTGGTGTCCGCTTGACTGAGCCGAATGGAGACGGATCCGTCTTGACTCCAATGCAAGTCAATGGGAGCGGATCCGTTTACTCATGTGTAGCGCCCTCCACCCTGCGTGGTGGTCGGTTGCTACAGCATGTATGTATTTCTGTGCTTATAGTGTTAATAAAACCCAGGAAGCCGGTCGCCTAGGCAACCCCAGAGTCTGGGGAGAGGAAGTGGGAGGAGGTTAGGAGCTCAGCAGAGGAGAAGCAGGCAGTCTGCAGCAGGAGATATAGCAGTCTGCAGCAGGAGATATAGCAGTCTGCAGCAGGAGATATAACAGACTGCAGCAGGAGATATAACAGACTGCAGGAGAGAGTCTGCAGAAAGAGAGTGAGCTGGTAGTCTCCAACAGAAGCAGTCCACACATGGAGTCTGTGTAAGGAAAAGGAAGAAAGTCTTCAGGGGGCAGTTAGGAGAGTGCCTGAAGGAGCTAGTGACCAAGCAGATTGACAGTGCAGGAGGCCAAAGCGACCGGTGACCTGAATGTTCCAGTTTTCCCTGCTGTCTGAGTCATCCTTTCTGCTGCAGATGTGCCTATCCTCTATCACACAAGTCTCCAAGGCAAAGGCAAGTGATCACCCCACGATCTCTAACCCTGGGAGCCAGCCCTAGTCAAGGGGGGTTTAACATCAGCGCTGACCCACAACATCTATCTCCCAGGGGCCTGTGTCAGCGTTCGGTCCTATCTAGGCCGAACACCTTGACTGGCGTCACGAACTATTCCCAAATACCCTTTCCCCCTTTTAGGGTGTCCGTGAGACGGCCCGACCCCTTACCAGAAGTACCCTCGGCCTGGGTGGGCGTCACACATGCACAATAGTAAACTGATCCGTTCCCTATGTAACTTTGGATGGAGATCAGAACAGATCTGTTTTGCCTATGTAAAAGATAGGCGAAATGGATCAGTTCTGAACGGATGCAGACGAATGCATTATTGGAACGGATCCGTTTGTAAGCGCCTGTACAGATCTGACAAACGGATCCGTTCAATGCTGGTGTGAAAGTAGCCTAAGATACATCACTCTCTTGCCTTCAGCCCCTCCACCACACAGTCCCATGTAAAATGCATCACTCCCCCTGCCTTCAGCCCTTCTTGCAAACAGTCCCATGTAAAATATCACCTCACCTCCCTTTAGCCCCCTCCAGCATACAGTCCCATGTAAATATCACCCCCCGACCCCTCTAACATGCAGTCTCCAGTAAAAGCATTATTCCTCCTCCCGTCAGCAAAACGCCCCCAAGTAAAAATAACATAATTCTTCTCCATATACTGACCTGCAGCTTCAGCTCCTCTCTCCAACATCCTTTTTGCACAACCTGCAGAAAATCTCGAGGCTCCGCCCCCTGTCCTGACATCACACCTACCAGGAGCAACTACATTCTAGCCACTACGATCGTTCTACTGCCTCATAGGCTTCAGGCCACTACCCTGAAGCCTATGAGGAAGAACAGAGGGGACGGGAGCCATAGGCTCCCTTGGCCCTCATGCACATGCTTGCTGCCTGGCGCCCCCTGCAAGTTTGCTCCCGGGGCAACGGCCCCCATGGCCCCCCCACGCTACGCCACTGCCAGGCAGTACATTCAGGGCCTGGGACATAACATCCGGGGCCCAGGCCCCGAATGTTTTTGCCTAACGACGCCCCTGGTCCACAGAAAGTAAGGCAGCACTCCAAAGTAAGGTGAATGGGTGAAGATCCTAGGGTAATAAAAGGGTCTTCACTAGAGATGAGCGAGTAGTGTTCGATCGAGCCGATATTCGATCGAATACTACGCTATTCGGCATACTCGATTTCAATCGAGTATAACGGCGATGGCGCACTTAGAATTCGTTTCCCCTCCCACCTTCCCTGGCGCTCTTTTTCCACCAATCACCATGCAGGGGGGGTATGACAGGCCCGCGGAGCATGCTGGCAGCGCGAAAACGGCGTCTACATGGATTGGCTGGAAAAACCATGTGACCTCGAATATTAAAAACTCAGCTCTTCCTGCTCGTTCGCATATGCTGCGTGAACTTAGTCAGGGACAGAGGCTGGAGAAGGGAGAGATAGGTTTTAGCTGTTGGACAGGCAGGAGCGTGATTAAAAGCCCTTATCAGGGCTACTATAGTGCAGTACAGTGATAGCTTTACTACAATATACACTCTGCAGAGAACGGCTGCTGTATTCAGGGATAGCTGCTGGAGTAGGGACAGAGAGAGGCATTAGTGGTGTATTAAATGCTCTGCTACATACCAAACTATATTTGGCACTACTGTTCTGTGTTCTTTTTGGCTGCAAAACCCTGTTATATACCTAGTGTGTATATGCACCATCTGATCTGGCAGTATACGGCTGTGAATTTTTTTTTTTTTAAATACAGTTTATTTGGCTCTAGTGTTCTGGGTTCTGTGTGCCTGCAATACCCTTTTTGTATACCAGGTGTAAATACCCACCGTCTGACCTGTTAGTACACGGCTGTGCACCTAGAAATAAAAAAAAAAAAGGCCTTTTCATTGGCACCTGTACTGTGCGTTCTCTTGCAAAATAATTTTATATACGTGGTGTTTATACACACCGTCTGATCTGTTAGTACACGGCTGTGTACCTAGAAATATAAAAAAAATAGGCCTTTTCATTGGCACCTGTACTGTGCGTTCTCTTGCAAAATAATTTTATATACGTGGTGTTAATACCCACCGTCTGATCTGTTAGTACACGGCTGTGTACCTAGAAATATTAAAAAAATAGGCCTTTTCATTGGCACCTGTACTGTGCGTTCTCTTGCAAAATAATTTTATATACGTGGTGTTAATACCCACCGTCTGATCTGTTAGTACACGGCTGTGTACCTAGAAATATAAAAAAAATAGGCCTTTTCATTGGCACCTGTACTGTGCGTTCTCTTGCAAAATAATTTTATATACGTGGTGTTCATACACACCGTCTGATCTGTTAGTACACGGCTGTGTACCTAGAAATATAAAAAAAATAAGCCTTTTCATTGGCACCTGTACTGTGCGTTCTCTTGCAAAATAATTTTATATACGTGGTGTTAATACACACCGTCTGAACTGTTAGTACACGGCTGTGAAGGCAAAATATTGTAACCAAAAAAAATAAAATGCGGAGGGGGGCTAGCGGAATCGGACGTGGACGGGGGCGCGGAAATGCTGTTGGGGGCCTTGTTGAAGCCAGTGGGGATACAATGCGTGCTGGTGAGGGTCAGCCAGGATCCCACTCATCCAGAATCCCTGCCTTTATGGGACAGTTAAGCAGGGGGCGGGTTACACCGCTGTTGAGGCCTGAGCAGGTTGAACAGGTGGTGCAATGGATAGCCGATAGCGCTTCCACACAGTTGTCCACCAGCCAGTCATCCACACAGTCTCACTCTGACCCTCCTTCCTCCACACCTGGCCAACAGAGTCATCCCACCATTGACCCCTCCCAGGAGCTCTTTTCGGGTCCTTTTTCAGATGTGCCGGAGAATCCCAGGAG
>ONZH01017539.1:0-28902 GCA_900303285.1 Rhinella marina
CAGCCAATCACTTTAATGCCAGTAGCCAGATGGCATACGGCATTACAGAGAATACCAGTACCTCCCCGCACGCTAATTGGCTATTAGCGTGCGGGGAGGGGTTCTCGAGCATGGCGCTCGAGCACACGCGGTTGTCCGGCCGAACAGCGCGTGGTCACGAGCAACGCCATGTTTGGCCGAATAGTATATTCGGCCAAACATGTTCGCTCAACACTAGTGGACATTGAAAATGCAATAAGTAAATAGAATGAAGGATGGGAAAATAATAATAGGAAGGGCTATCTGAAGGTGTGGAAACCTTGGAGGGACTCACAGAGATTGACATGACTTACTCAACCTGTATATATATATATATATATATATATATATATATATATAGTAAGGGATTGATCCTCTCAGGGGGTTGACATCACCACAATATCTTCAAAACACTGGGATTTTCAGGTCCAACTCAGTTTTATCGGCACCAACACACCAAAACAAATCATAAAAACAACACCTGCCTGGCTGGGCTCTGACTAAACATAGCTAACTCACCTAAATACACACGCTGTTCACACACAGCTTTTAAGTGCGGCTTCCTCAACCAATCAGTCCAGCAGCCTCCTGGCTGTGACTCCAACCGTATCCTTTGGGGGGAGATGGTCCAATAGTCCTCCCGACTATGACCGTGTGACCCTCTTCTCCTAGGGTCACTGGGCCCCCCAAACTTCCAGGCTACACAGAGCCTTGTGGCTCCTCAGCCCTCCTGGCTGAGACCACACAGAGCCACCGCTCTAACCTCTCAGGCCTCCTCAGCCTTTCTCCCTCTCCAGACTGACACCGAGGGTTGGTTTATCACACCAGTAATTACACCCAGGTGGACTCACCTGTGGTGGAATAGGGATGTGGACTGGAATATCCACCCCCTCCAGACCTCTATGAAGCGTGAGGCCTGTCACTGCCTCACAATATATATATATATATATATATATATATATATAGAGAGAGAGAGAGAGAGAGAGAGAGCAATACTCTCAGCTTGTAGACTAGTGTGCCATTGTGACGCTTTCTTATGAAAGATACGCTACCACTATGCTAACAAACTACAACATTTAACAATCCACCATTGGCTCTTAGTTTGGACTGTTTTCATTTTCATACTTTATTCATTTTCTGTTTTGTTTACATTAGACACTATTTGAACTGTGGTGCTCATGGCAGCTCTCATAAATGATTGTTCAAAAGATATGATATTGATATTTGGCGACAAAGATAATGCTTGCTTATTGGACATGTTTGACGCCTTGTTACCATTCAGAATCTCAAAGGCTATGTGGCCGAAGTTGCATGCGCATTGTCACAGCTTTTGTATTTTGTATGAGTACTGTACATTACATATGTTTGTACAAGCTTATTCTTCTTATAATAATAAAAAGACATTTTACCAAAAAAAGGAGCTGATAAGCTGTAATATCACCTATTGTGAATGGTGAATTCTGCGTTATCTACACTGTGTGCAGAATTATTTGGCAAATGAGTATTTTGATCACATCATCCTTTTTATACATGTTGTCCTACTCCATGCTGTATAGGCTTGAAAGCCAACTACCAATTAAGTAAATCAGGTAATGTGCATCTCTGTAATGAGGAGGGGTGTGGTCTAATGACATCAACACCCTATATAAGGTGTGCTTAATTATTAGGCAACTTCCTTTCCTTTGGCAAAATGGGTCAGAAGAGAGATTTGACGGACTCTGAAAAGTCAAAAATTGTGAGAGGTCTTGCAGAGGGATGCAGCAGTCTTGAAATTGCCAAACTTTTGAAGCGTGATAACCGAACAATCAAGCGTTTCATGGCAAATAGCCAACAGGGTTGCAAGAAGCGTGTCGAAAAAAAAGGCGCAAAATAACTGCCCATGAATTGAGGAAAATCAAGCGTGAAGCTGCCAAGATGCCATTTGCCACCAGTTTTGCCATTTTGCAACGTTACTGGAGTATCAAAGAGTATCAAAGAGCACAACGTGTGCGATACTCAGGGACATGGCCAAGGTAAGGAAGGCTGAAAAACGACCACCTTTGAACAAGAAACATAAGATAAAACGTCAAGACTGGGCCAAGAAATATCTTAAGACTGATTTTTCTAAGGTTTTATGGACTGATGAAATGAGAGTGACTCTTAATGGGCCAAATGGATGGGCCCGAGGCTGGATCAGTAAAGGGCAGAGAGCTCCACTCCAACTCAGACGCCAGCAAGGTGGAGGTGGGGTACTGGTATGGGCTGCTATTATCAAAGATGAACTTGTGGAACCTTTTCGGGTTGAGGATGGAGTGAAGCTCAACTCCCAGACCTACTGCCAGTTTCTGGAAGACACCTTCTTCAAGCAGTGGTACAGGAAGAAGTCGGTATTGTTCAAGAAAAACATGATTTTCATGCAGGAAAATGCTCCATCACATGCATCCAAATACTCCACAGCGTGGCTGGCCAGTAAAGGTCTAAAAGAAGAAAAAATAATGACATGGCCCCTTGTTCACCTGATCTGAACCCCATAGAGAACCTGTAGTCCCTCATAAAATGTGAGATCTACAGGGAGGGAAAACAGTACACCTCTCGGAACAGTGTCTGGGAGGCTGTGGTGGCTGCTGCACGCAATGTTGATCGTAAACAGATCAAGCAACTGACAGAATCTATGGATGAAAGGCTTTTGAGTGTCATCGTAAAGAAAGGTGGTTACTGATTTTTTTTTGTTTTTGTTTTTGAATGTCAGAATTGTTTATTTCTAAATTTTGTGTTGTTATATTGGTTTACCTGGTGAAAATAAACAAGTGTGGGTATATGGGTATATATTTGGTTTTTATTAACTTGCCTAATAATTCTGCACACTAATAGTTACCTGCACAGATATCCTCCAAATCTAAAAAAAACACTCCAACTTCCAAAAATATTAAGCTTTGAAATTTAGGAGTCTTTGGGGTTGATTGAGAACATAGTTGTTGTTCAATAATAAAAATAATCCTCTCAAATACAACTTGCCTACGAGAATGGCTACTGCAAAGTTACCTGTACAGAACAGGAAATCATTACCTATTATTAGACCTAACGGTCATATACATTTTTAAAGACAGTGACGTAGAAAGTTAAAAAAAAAATAATCTAAAAGAATATTTTTAACATGTAAACATGAGTTAAACAAAAGGTAATTTTCTGATGACATATTCCCTTTCAGCTTCATATGTAAAAGATCTGTATACTGAAAATGTATAAAATAAAAGAACTTGCACAGTGAAATCCGAATATGTGGAATGTCAGATTACAATGTGAGCAATTAACGGCTTCAGATGCTAACAATTTAACATAACAGCCCCGGATGTTTTTTCAATGGGGAAATTTTACCTGCTCAGAGAACAAAGAGTCCATCACTGGCTATAAAAACTGTCAGCCAAAGAATCATAGGCTTCTAACTAGCTGCCAAATCATTATAGCACAACATTAGAGGCCCTATCAACTAATCTATTGTTGCAGTCATTGCACCTATGAAGGTCATAGCCAGAAGACTAATAACAGAGCATATCTGCAAGATGTCAAGCAACACATATATAAAGTGGGAACTTTGTTCTTGCTACTATTTCAGTTGTCTTTTTTTTTCTGCAACTAATGGAAAGCCTACAATAACTATACTTTGTTTTATTTAGAGATGCACCATCAGAGAATTGGTCAATGGACACAACAGGCATATGACCATGTCTCCAGGATGCCTTGCATTCAGTTGTCTATTGTAGACAAAAGATATGTTGAAAGCCTCTCTCAGAAACCATGTGGAGCATGATGGCATTCAACAGTAATTGCCTATTGCTAAGAAAAGAAAATTACTGTGGTATTAGGAGAAAAATACCTTGGTTTCCAGTTTCCAATTTTCTAAAGATCTTCAATTGTGCCCATTTTATAATATTGTTATTGAATCCATTTCACAGTCATGAGTAATTAACAGCTTAAAGAGGAGTTGAAAATTATTTTATACAGTTTACTAGTTCTTATTATAATGGAAACTACAACTTACCTGTGATCAGAAGATTCACCATACTTGTAGATTCACCATACTTGTGATCCCACATTCCTTACTTACCCATACATTTTAATGGCCATATGCATGCCAAAACCCCAGCTGTATTCAAAAGCATTTTCAATACAACTGTATACAATAAAAATGTATACCATGTGGTAAAGCTTTCTTTGTCTGGCAATGCATTTGATGAGACTGTTTCAAATAGGACTGTTTCAAAAGGTCACACCAATGTAAACTCTAAGGGGCTCATTTATTAACTGATTTACGCCACTTTTGTGGTGTATATCAGTCACAGATTTTTGTAACACGCAAATCTGTGGCATAAACGGTCTAAAGGGGGCATGGCGTTGGTGGGGAAGATGGTGGGCTGGCAAACCAGTCTCAATCATCTTTTTCTACACCAATTTTTGGGGTACAAAAATGGCTTAAATCTAGCAAGGGCGCTGGTGTACATTTAAGTCTATTGGACGGCCTGCTGGAGGAAGCACCAAAGTTATGTAGAGTCCTGTGCCTCTACTTAACTATGGTGCTTCCTTCATCAGTACAGACAGGCTAAAGACCATAGTGGAAAACGCCAGTCTTAATAAATGTGTTGTGAATTTAGTCAATTGGTGCTCACATTGCCCTCTGTGCTTCCATACTTTTCTTGGATTTACAACGAATCATTGTTTTTAATCATATTACATAGCTATATAGCTAGGAATTATGCTCACGACTGTATTTGAGGACTGCATCTGATCTGTATTTTTTGGATAGCACTAGGACTCATTTCTATGGGGCCGTAAAAAATGTGCACACTGTTGTAATCCACGTGCTGCCTTTCTCCATGTGGCCATTCTGCAAATTATAGAACATGTCCTATTATTGTCCATTTTGAGGACAAGAATAGGCAATTCTATTGGCAAAATGCAGCATGCATACGGCCGGTATCCGTATTACATACAATTATGTGCGTGAGGCCTATGACTGAAAATATATATGTCCATCAAGTTAAACCAAGGGATGAAAGGCCCTAAGAGATGGGGAGTGAGAGACCAGAATTCTGCCCATTTTCATAAACATTAATGTTATTTAGTTGTAAGAATTAATCTAAGCCTTTTTTGTTAAAAAACCATAAACTATTCCTACTGTGACCACACCTTGTGGTAGACTATTCCATAGATTCACAGTTCTTATTATGAAGAAACCTTGTCACCTATGGAGACTAAACTTTTTCTTCTCCAGATGGAGGCAGTGCCCCCTTGTTTCTTGAGGACATTTTACATGGAACAGCTTTTCACCATATTTTTGTATGGTTCATTTATATATTTATATAAGTTAATCATGTCCCCCCTTAGACACCTCTGCTAATGACTAAATACATGTAATTCTTTTAATCTTTTCTTTAACTAAGACCCTCCACGCCCCTTATCAGTTTAGTCATTTTTTTTGTGCTTTCTCCAGCTCCAGGGCATCCTTTCTACGAATGGGTGCCTATAACTGAACTGCATATTCCAGATGAGGTAGCACCAAATCTTTGTAAAGTGGTAATGTTACCATACATCACTGTTGGGCAAATGCATGCTTATTTTAAAGGGGTTGTCCAAGTTATAAGTGATAGGTGATCAATAGAAATAACATGGATAACCCTTCTAATACATGACAATATCATGTTTGCTTTAGAGGCAGCTGATATTTAGACTATGATCTACATGTACACCCAAATCCAAAATCATTTTCTACAAGTGCCCCCTCCCCCATTTTACTCCCTCTAGGAAATATAATACATCTAAATTATTAGTACATAGATATAAAACTTTACATTCATCCACATAGAATCTCATTGCCAAGTGGATGCCCAAACATTCATACTGCCCAAGGCAGCTTGTAATTCATGGACATCTTCTATAGACTGAACAGCACTTGTAGGTGGACCCATGCTGGGAGAGGTTATGGACATGCCATAATACTGCAATGGTTTGACTTTGTTACATCACTGTTTATAATTTACAGACAACTTTTTGTATTAAAACTGAACTTTATCTTTAATTTCTTCTTCAGGATACCGAGGCACATCCAATTGAACAATTATAACCATTATAAACAAATTTAAATGGTCTCTTGTCTATGTGGTTATACTTGCAACACAGTCAACCCTCTCATCTGTCTGCCATCTTCCAACTAATTCTCTGCTATCCACTAAATGGCATTTTTCTTTCTCTGTTAGTCTCACTCCACTTTAATTCCACAAGTCATCACTTCTGCTGCTGCACTACCTGTGTTTGCTAGGGTGACATTTACATGTTTTCTAATCAAGGGCTAGGGATTATCTCCTTCCAAGCCCCAAGCCCTTATACACACATATGAGTGTATACAGTCAGTCACAATCATATCATCCAAATATAGACAGATATATACATATAGATATTAAATGTATACATAGATCTATACTGTAGATATAGACATTTAATGTTCTGGGCCAAGTGCTAGAAGACATGCCTGAGGCCCAATATTGCCTCAAGCACAACTGTCTGTCTTAAGTTACTCCTGCCCTGACTGTAATTACAGTGCCACAGTGCAGTTGACACTTGACACTTGGTAGAAGAAAAGCTTTACTAATTTATACTGTATATTCACAACCATTGAAAGAAATCCTTGAGACACACAAACGAAAGAGACACACAACAAAGGCCCCCTTATGGTAGGTATAGAGTAACACACCACTATATATATATACAAAATATCCTAAGGCAACAAATCCCTATTGCTTCTCACCAATTAATTTTAAAGCTAGCCTTTTATTCCCCAAAAGTGATGCAGATAGAATTAAAACATGGTTTCCCAATCAATATTCTGGTATGCGTCTATACCTTATCACTGGTGATATATATATATATATATATATAATATATATATATATATATATATATAGTACATACAGTATAATGACAATATATTAACATTCTATGGCATTGTTCATATTTGTATACTTGTCACATCAAGCTTTCACATTATTGACATACAGTTACTTTCCATGTGCAGACAGGTCAGTTCCACTGTTAATTCACTTTCCACTGTTCACTTTAATGGCCTTGTACGTAGTCTCTGCAGATGCTGGGGATCCTGTTTGTTTAGTTTATGAAGTTGGTATTACCAATCAATACTGGCACTGACCTATCTGGAACTAGTCAGTACCTGTAGGTCAATAATGTGATTGTCTGATGTGACACAGATACACAGTTCTGAGCAATGCTGTAGGATAATATAATGTCCGAGATGAGCAAATCTGTCGAGGTTCAGTTTAGGTTTGCCGAATGTGTAAAAAAGTATGGTTCAGACTCGAACCGGTTTGGCCTGAACAAAATTAGGAGGTGCCGGCCTCTACATAGCTTTGGTGCATCCAGCACTGATTCTAAATGTAAGACAACTTCCTTGCTGTCTTACATTTAGACCATATTCAATTACTAAACCAGGTGTGTGCTTTTCTGTTTGCCTGCTCATGTGCCAACCTCTACCAGTTTAATGAATTTGGCCCTCCGCTGCCTGCACTGACCATAATCTATTTACCGTATTGAGACTTTACTGCTTTTCCTGACCTTGGACCAGTTTTACAGATTTGCAAAAAATCTGTATGCTTTGACCTTGGTCTGTTTCCTGACTTTGAATATTGCTTAATCCCTAAATGTTTTCCACTTGTGTTTCTGACCCCAGTGGGTTAGCTGTCAAACACATAAGGACTATTCCAAAAGGTAGCGGCCTGGTGTCTCCCGTGTAGCAAACGCCAGATCCCTGTATAGGGTTTGAAGGGTGAAACCAGGGCACCACTGAGACAATTCCCTTAGGTGCTTCCCTAAATCAAACAGGTTAAATGGTGCGGTTGTCAAGGTTGGGATAAACAGACAACAGAGGAGCGTGTGCCCTGAGCTTACCCAACCCTCTGTCCCTGCCTATTGCCTCACCCACGCTAAACCGTGGGGCGACAACCACGAGGACTGCAAAATACACTGTATAAGGTGCAGGGAACAGGGACAACAAACAAGAGACGAACAAAACACAGAAGAATCGTCAGCTAGCCGTGTCAGAAACCAGAGATAACGCCAGTACAAAATTGGAAGACGGTAGAGTAGTCAGATACAAGCCAAGGGTCAAATCAGCAGTCAGGATACACAAAACAACGCAAGCAGGAATAGCAAGGAATTGCAAAAACCAACAAGGAGCAGAGAGAAAGATAGGTATATAAGAAGGAAGATATCCCACCCCCAGGTTCTGAATGGACCAGATTCAGAGAAGCCACTCAGTCAGCACCTAAGTATTAACCCTGAGTAGACAAACCAAACATGAAGCTGGGCGTTGGCTCTAAAACAACCCACAGTGTGAACATGGTTCAAGGCAAGGCGTAGGCACTAAACAGAAACACACAAAAACTCAGAATACCAAGCAAAACATAGACCCTATGTTCTCCGATGACCAGACCTGACAGCGGTATTTCCAAAACCACTGTCCATACATGACTTTTTTAGTGCAAAACCAAAAATTAAAGGATGTTATGCCCTTCCACATTGATATTTATACCTTCAGAATTCCTAGCAGCACCAGGCTTGTTGTATACTTTTTAGAATAGATACATTTAAAACATTACAGTTGAAATTTATTAAGATTATGGTGTTTTATATGACAATCCAGAGCTAGAAATGTGTTGGAATAGAATCCATACCTCTTATGCAACTTGTATGCAACTTTGGTAGTCCTTATGGCAGATATTGAAATCAGCATCTGGCATTTGCACTAGTTTCTGGTGTAATTTATGATATATCTGCTCCCTCCTGCTAAATCCTGGATGTGGAAAAATTCACCATAAAAGTGATAGTTTTGATAAATTCTCCCTATATACTTTTAAAGAGATATTGAATTGTGTAATTCTGAATGTAATATTCTTTGGATGTTTACAATAGATATTAAGATGGCAGATTGAAGTTAGAGCTCTATAAATAAAAGGTGTAAAAGCTAGGTGCACTTTTGTAAATATGTCTACTTTTTCTACAAAGTGTTTTGTTTTTAACCTTCCTCTTGTGTTAGCTTTCTGTTACTCTTTCTTATGTTAACGGGTCGGTTTTGACCCGTATCTTAAATCACCCCAGGATACCCTAAAAACAGTTATTTATGATCCAATTTGTTTCTTACCTCTTAGTTACCTTGTTAGGGTTTCTCATCCATGGAAGGATTGATTTTAATATTTTTGTTGTGGCCCCCTGGGCCTTTCATTTGAGAGCATACCCTTCATTTTCAATATAAAAATATTGACAATGGCATAAACAGATCAAAACATGTCTTGATGTCACTTACTCTTGTCATTGGTAATTTGGCCATACATGCCTGGACATGTCCCTAACTCAAGTTGTTGAAGGTAGAGCTGGCTGTGGGCTGTTGGTTTATATTGTGTTTATGAGTTCAGTTTTGGGACTTATTATTGTTTTTTTACTCTTATATTAGACCTGGGTCGAAATTGACCCCAACAACACAAATGTTATAATTTTAATAAGAGCATTTTACAATTTAGTAAAATAGTTTTACGAAAAGAGCACTCAAAACCCGCATTGCAGAACATATCAACAATATCAGAAAGGGATATGAGCTACATACAGTATCCAAACACTTTAAGGACTACCACAATCAGGACCCTACAGGACTCACATATACTGCACTGGAGAAGGTACACAAACAGTGGAGAGGAGGAAACCACATTAAACAAATGTCAAGGATTGAATCAAGAAGAATATTTGAATTTAACACACTTACCCCAGGAGGACTCAACGCAGAACTGGAAATATTCGGATTTTTATAATGTCCAGTAGATAACGGGATGGGTGCCTTTCGGAGATGAGACATCAGAGTCAGGCTGTATTTCCCAGCACTCTGATCTCTCCTCCCTGGGGGGCCCCCACCCCTTTTCATCTTATACAAAACTTGAAAATAAAACAGAATTACTCAACAGCATGTAGTCAACCACCTAAAAAGAGAAATAAGAAAAAGAAGAAAAATAATAACAAGAAGAAAAAAAAAAAAAAAAAGAAAAAATAGAAAAAAAAGAGAAAAAATAGAAAACAAAAAAACAGATGAATAACAATAATAAAAAATATGAAAATATATATGGACAATAAGTAATTTAAACATCAACATTAATAATAACTCACATAGTAGCAAATAAACAACTTACAATTATATATACATACATTCTTGATATATACATTACATATCTTCATATTCTTATTATTATTTTTATATATATACTTTTTTATATATACTTTTATATATCTATCTATATACCTATTGTTCATAAATGAATTATGTACATATTTCATCCATGTCCATGTTCTATATCGATTGTTATATCATATTAATTCTTCATTTGTATCATATTTTCATTTTATCATATTCTATTTTAAACATATTATTTTATTTTTTACACACTATCTTATTATACCATTCTATATTGCCAACTTTATAATTCCTATAGAACAATCCAAATATTATCCATGGGATATGCATATATTATTTAAGGAATATTTAATTAGAGTGTATTAAATTAATATGGACAGCCAATCCAATCCGGATTTTGTATAGCGCTAACACATACCGTGACACCCTATATAAGGGTAATCACTACAGAGGTCTTACAACCACTGAGGAAGGGGCATTTGACCACAGCCCTGAAACGCATTTGGTAGAAAAGAATAGACCTCGACCTGGATACGGAGACAGAATACAGTGTTCTCCACTCACTGAAAAACTGTACACCGATAAGAAAATGATACATTGCGGCCAAGTTAAATAGAGAACATCTATTGCAGTAAAGTGACTGTTATATACATAACACGCCATTTACCCCTATTTACCTCTAAACGGAGCGCTTTACTTCATCTCCAAAAGAACCGCCAACGGCCACGTGGGACGCCACGCAGAAAGCCGTTTCAACTTACCAAGCTCTACTGAAGAAACGGGAGGCCGACCTACACTGCAAGTCCGGTTTCAAAGAATCTCCAATATTGCCGAGGATGGGTAATGTACATACTATTAGAAGTTAAGTATTGCTATCATTGAAATACTTAAGTATAGTTAATATAGAAGTATTACCAGCGCTGACACATACATTTCTGGAACTATAACAAACTAACTGCAATACTGTGCTATATAACATACTATAAATACCACCCAGAAGACAGCGCTAATAAGTGCATTAGCGCTGCAACAATACCGGCACTGCTATACCATATGGAGACAACTACTAACAACTGAAATATATTGTCATACGGTCACAAACTAATAGAGACTATTATCTAAGGACAACCACAAACCGGAACTATTTCCTCAAAACTAATTGATTATTTTTGGGATTTTTAAATTTTATCATTTTTTATATTTTTCTCATTTTCATTTCATATATTTATATTTTCTATATATATATTTCTGGACTTTTTATTTATTTTTTAATAGGATCCTATTATACATTGACTTATATATGCTATTTTTATATAATAAATGAACTATATTTTTAACATAAGCTGATACAGTACTTTTATTACAATAATATAAGGCATCATAACTGTACTACAAAAAGAACCCAGATTAGGAGTGTGCCCACCAATTTTATACAAGAAAGCAGCAATGGCATGATGGGGCACCATTAGCAAGGACAGATCTATTTTTTTGTCCTCAGTCGGAAAAGTGTAAAAATCCTCATGGGTCCATGACTTGTTCATCTCTCTGCGATGACACTGGAGGTTGAGTAAGAAAGAACAGGGAGGGACAGCATACTGGGCCAGTTGGGGCCACTGTTCTAGTCCGACTCCCCAGAAGTCCATGGGGTCAGGAAACATGGTATGTACTGTGGAAGGGCCAAAGTCATTTAGAGAATGAGACAATTTAAACAATTTTTTTATTTAAAAAATTTAAAGTTGACCAGAAGGACAATTATGATACAGCAGAATTAAATTCTGGTGAATCCTCTGATGTCATCTCCTCCTCAGCACCCCATCCAGCTCCCAGGTCCTGTCCAACACAAAATTATCTTCAAAGTCCTCACTCTCCCCACCACTTTGATCACACTGCGATATATAATTGTGGGCTTCTTGGCTCAACTCTCTATTCTCTGCTCTGTATTTTCCCCGACTTTTACTGTCACTACCACTGCCCCTATTGCCGCCACCGTGGCTACAAATGTCACTACTATTACTACTACTACTGGCTGGAGGGCTGGTGCTGCTACTACACACATTGTGACTCTTGGATGACGAGGCCTGGGTCTTTGGATTTACACTCTTCAGTTTTCCAGACATTTTATTATGAGACACTGGTTTCCTATAAAGGAAGTCACAGGTTGCCTAAAAGAAAAGTCATGGGTTTGATACACGCAGATTATTGCACAGTGCTAGAAAAATTGCAAGTGTTTTTTTCTGTAAGACAGAAAAGACAGAAGTGCTATTAAATGTTCTGAATCCCTCCTTTTCCATAAACACACTGGTATTGAGAATTTAAAATGGTAATAATTATTGTTGAGCAAATCAAAGCATCCAAAGTAGAATTCGATCCAATGCGTAGGAAAAATTAGTTTCACCATAAATCCTAATTTCCACACTATCTGATCTAAAAGGGTAGTGAATCTTGCTAAATGAGCGAGTTAAAATATACATTTTAATGAGCTTGTATCTAAAATAACCAGACAAAAAATAATAATCCTGAAAATAATAATCATCAAAAAATGGATAGATCTTACCAGTAGGTAATTATATCAATAGACACTCAGTTACCTCGATAGACCTTCAATTTTTCATACGACAGGTCCCAGGACTGGAGGGGAGGTGGAGAAGGGAAGACAGTCCTTGATAACTTACCCTAGTCAACCTAAATACGGAGTCATCGCCCTGACAAGGGCTGCCCCTTCCGGAAACTGACCCTGTTGAATCCACCCTAATAGTCCCTAATTTGAGGGAAACAAATAGAGCAAAATATATATCTCCACACTCAGCCAGATGTGGGATGAAATAAAAATTAATATTCCTCCAAGGTCTAACAATCAGATGTCCCACAAATGGTTATGTAAAACCAAGGTATAACAATCTACTGTCCCAACGCGTTTCATCTTACTTGGATTTCCCCAGAATCATCAGGGGATAAACAAAGTTGGAAAAAAGAGGAATGTGATACCCTCAGTCTTTGCATAGAATACTACCGACTGCACAAGGAAGGGACCTAGTGTCCTGTCCCAATTCCTGGTAATGAAGAGAACTAATGAGCAAACCCTATTCAGAGAAGAACTAGTGGGCTCATCTAAATTGTGATGTGTCTATCAGCCACTGGTTACAAACTTACAGCTGTTTTAAAGACACAAGGACCGCCACCACCTCCTACTTCTGGGTAATCTGGCTACGTCACCAGCGCAATGCCGGGAGCCCCGTACTGCCAGAAAGTCATGTGGTACAGGAGGGGAGGAGGAGAGGCGTGGCGGGGAAGGCCACGTGGCATCTACGCTGCTAGGCAACCACAGCACAAACACATACGCTGTCCTCACCATCACCCTTGATACTACATACGTACCGTATCAGACATTGATTCAACATAAAGTACCACTACTATGGGGACATTTAATGACAGGAAAAGACCCTGTTGATACCAGAACAGGTTGATATGTAAAATAAAACACTGGTTGCCAAGAATATCATGACAAAAGATAATCAAATCAAAAAACAAGGTAATCAGGGGTTAACCCTAAAAGGAAGAGATGTACAAAAAAGGATTTACAAGCTTGTCCGAATTAGAGAAAACACCCAAAATTCAATTGCTCATTAAGTCCCTGGGGGCTGGAAGTTCGCAACTTAAAGATCCACCTTCTCTCTGGAAGATCTTTTTGTCCCAGTCGCCCTCTCTTGGTGAACGATTCACCCGTTCAATACCTATAAACCGCAATTTTTTGCTGTCACCGTTGTGTGTCTCCACAATATGTCGGGCCACTGGAGTCTCTTTTTTGTTACATACATCACTGATGTGTTCGCCCATTCGTCGGTGTTATTCTCTACGAGTCTTCCCGACATATTGGAGACCACAATCACAGGTGATAAGGTACACCACCCCTTTAGTACAGCAGTTAATGAAATCATAAATCTTGAACGCTGTATTGGTCACATTTCCCCTAAATGATTTGGTGGCAGAAATGTAATCACAAAAACTACAGTACCCACACTTGAAACAACCCACCACCGGATTTTCCAACCACGTCTTCAGGGCTCTTTCTGGCATAAAGTGGTTATGCACTAAGGAGTCCCTGAGACTTCTACCCCACCTGAATGTAATAGACGGTTGGGGGCCAATGACCTTACACAGGTCCGGATCCATCAGAAGGATCTCCCAATGTTGTGAAATGATCTTTCTAACTCGCCCGGACCTGGTGTCATAAGACACAATGAGCCTAATGGTTTTTTGTAGTTCTTTTGATGTAATGGTAGGATGCAATAAAGTGGTGTGGGCCTGGTTACGTGCTCTTTGGTAGGCTGTTCGTAAGACTTTATCTGGGTATCCCTGTTCACTGAAACGTGTTCTCAGACTACTCGCCTGGCTGATAAATTCTTGCTCGTCCGAACAATTCCGCCGTAGTAAGACATATTGTCCCATGGGAATTCCACGTTTAAGTGAAACAGGGTGGTTGCTCTCCCATATTAAGAGGGAATTTGTAGCTGTCAGTTTACAGTAATTAGTGGTTTCAAGGGTGCCTAAATTAGTTTTCTTGATGCAAATGTCTTAAAAAAGGTAGTTGGTCCTTCTCTATCTCGAATGTGAATTTCAAGTTAATAGAGTTCACAATGAGACATTCAACTAGATAACAAAAGCCCTCTCTGGTCCCGCTCCACAAGATAATCACCAAAGACAATACTAGAGATGAGCGAATCTATTTACCGCTTCGTAGTTTCATTACAAATCCTCCTTTTTCCCTACTCCGATGCGAATACGGATTTATTCAGATTCCCTTCGTATTATTCGTAAATGTTCCTAAAATTTTGTACGCTAACGCTACGTACGCTACGTACGCTACGTAGCCAGCGCTGAACAAGATACCACAGCATAGTGAAACAACTTCAACCAAAATGAGGAGAGAGGGTGTTTGGTAGCGAGTACCCCGACCCACCGTCCAGTTCAGAGGAGATTACAGTGTCACAATTGGCCAAGAGAATCCCACTGGCTCCTGACTCGATGTTCGCCGTGCCAGCTGGTGCGGCGGAGGCGGCTGTAGCGTCCACTCTGCCGCCCAGGAGGAGAACAACAACACCTTCCATGCGACAGAATCCCATTGTGCCTGCATCAGTGGCGGCCCATGCCCAGATCCTATAGGACTATAAGAATGCGGTGAAGAACTGGGTCATCCAATTACTGGACTATCCGAGGCCGGGAGACCCTACACTGGAACGGCGTAAGTGAACCGTCCTATGGTTTTCAGTGGAGCGAGGCTGTGGCTTCCTTGCAGATGACAAGGACGGCAAGGAGTACTTTGAGGGTCGCAGGTCTGTGAAACGGCCGTACCTGCCCCAACCCCGTCACAACAGCCTATACGTGGGGGATCAGGTGGAATATACCCTCATAGCACCCCTGAAAAGCCCCTTTACTACTGGGGTTACCTTATTGTCTAAGCCCCTGGTCCCTATATCAACACCAGAAGTTTGGCCGGAGGAACCAGCAGGCGCAGGACGCGTGCGCTGCCTACAGGAGTCACCACATGGCACCCTCCATTTCAGACAGAAGCCATAGCCGGAAAATTAAGTCAGCAGCAGCCAGAGGAGCTGGCGGTTATTCCCTGGGTGCAACCTTGGCTGAACCATAGCAGCCAGAACTCCTTTCCCCAGCTGTCCTGGCAGGAGTATCCGGAAAAGTGAAGGCTGCAGCGCTCACCAGTGTGACCACCTCCGGTCAAGTCCGACTTCTGACAGAATAGGGCAGTGGAGCTCACGGCAGCCAGCTTGGCCTATGGGAGGCAGAAGCGTCCTTTAATGTCATTCAGCAGCAGTTCCAGCAAGGAGGACTTCAGGTCCCTCGTCTGAGGAACCCTTCGACTGGCTGAATTAAAGGACACCTCTGGACCTATGGGAGCCACATAATGGACTGCATCTGACGGGTGAGAGCTAGATGGCACTTGTTTTTAGTTTATGTTGTTTTTATTGTCCCCTGTTTAAGTCTAACCCAGATAGACATGGTTTGTCAGGACTCCCCCCATTCTGCAGAAAAAAAATCCCAGTTCCGCCTAAGCACGGCTATTTTCCTTTTTCCCCCCTTTTCAGGTTATTTGGGAGCCACCTTTGCAAAAAGGGTTCTCTATTTGCTGCTATTTTATATTATCCATGTGGATTACACGTTACCTGTTTGGATTACAAAATTACCTCACGTGGATTACAATTGAATTTTGGACTGTGTTCCAGTAAGGATGTAAAAGGTATACGTCCATCCAGTTCAGCCTTTTATACTGAAAAATTATCCAGTTATGCAAATATGCAGAGTTGAGCCAGATAGACGCAAAGGAGGAGATGTATCAATGCTGGCACTTTCTGGGCCTGTATTGATATCCTTTGTTCTGCTGGAGGTTGCACCTAATTTATGATGATGCACACTTCTCGTTATAAATTAGGCATATCATCCTTCAGTCCATGTGCCTAACTAGAAATCTGTGACAACTCAGAGCGGCCAGAGATTTCTGGCTTCATTTGCGCTAGAAAATTCGGGTAAATGAAGATAATTTTTTTTGGGATGGCTCGTCATGCCCCCTAACCCACCCTTGCAATGTTCCTTTTTAAAAAAGTGTCAAGGGTGGGTGAAAAGTGGCAGATACGACAATATTTAAAAAGTAGCAGTTAAAAAGTCACAGATGCAGCTTTTTAACACCACTTTTCTGCCGCAAATGAGATGAAAAATCTCCTTCTTAGTCCAAAACCAGGAGCAAAATATATATCTCCTGCATTGGGACCGAAATAATCTCTGAGTTTGTTTGTAGATTGGTTGCTCAGGGCAATCACATGGTTACATTACAAAGACTGTTTGAAAAGGTTTAATATACGCTGCATATGTTGCCAATCTTTGCAGATTTCAAAGAATAAAAAAGTTTACTCCTGTGTCATTGCAATACGTTTGGGGTTGATTTTGTAACATGCAGAGTGTGCCGTATTCAATATGTAGGGGACACTATAGGCCTACTGAAAGTTGTCTGAAGAGTCAAATACCAATGTAAAAAATGTCTTGGTGGGATCAATGCGTTTTTTAAAAAACAAAAATGCTGGTGATTGTAGATTATTGTCTTTAAGTGCACTTCTTATTTATACTATATCTATTTGCAGCTAATGTGTTGTTTTCACTGGTTGATGAAAGTATTTAGCAGCGTATGTCCAACTACCATTTCGTTATGACAAAAATAATACTTGTTTGAAACATGTAAGTGATAGTCCTCTACGTTACTGAAGTTTAATATATGGTAGTCTTCATTCATGGTAGTCTTTGCATTATATTTAAAGAAGAACTCCCGCCAAAAATGTTATTCCATGTCCTGCTAGAAATGTACATGATGTAATCTGTAACGAATGTCATTTTCTTACCAGTGTCTGTATTTTTGACTTATATCATCCTGAAGTTTCTTATCTGTGTCATGTGACCAGCAATTAGACCCACCAACTCACACATAGACTTATGTGTGGACAGGAAGTCTAATTCTCTATGTATTCCTATGAGACTGAAAGTGAGGCTCCCATAGGAATGAATAGAGCAGTTACTGGCTTTCTGTACTGGGTCAGTTGGAGGTCAGGGAATTGGTCACATGACCCAGCTACAATATGAAGAGAGGTTTTTATTCACAGAAACAGTCACTGATAAGAAAATGACAATCACTACAGAATACATCATGCACCTTTCTAACAGGTCAGAGAATAAAAATTTTTGCGGAAGTTCTTCTTTAATTGAAGATACTAAAGTACATTTTTTGGATTATATCTAAGTTGTCATGTGTGGCATGGTTTTGTAGATAAGCTTGGTACTGGTTTGTTGGGAAATTATTGGCCTTTCTGAATTGAATATGGTCAACAACAAAATGTCCTATGAAAGAAAAAGACACTGCTGATAAGTGTGTTAACCTCTTTCCCACAATATTACAATTTGAAACACATTTCCTGTTTAGAGCTCTTCAAGGAGAAAAAATGATGTGCCAATGCATTCATTAGATTGTAGAGGTTATTATGTCTTACTTAACTTCGTTTTTTTTTCTAAATAATGAATTGTACATTTCCAACTGCCTTGAAATATATGATTCAATTTGTCTTCGCTTTGTTATGTGTACTTACCAATCACATTTACTGGTGAAAACATCTAAAAATCAGTTATAAAGTAATACTTCAGTGTATTACTATATCTAAATACAAATCATTAGAGACACTGAAACAATACTTAGCAGATATCATAATTGCCACTTCATTTTTAGTTTAAAAATAGGAATTTTAGTCAGAATAATTATTTTTTAATGAGTGAAGATTAAAACAAATGTGAAAAAAATTAGTTTAAGAAAGCACTAAAAGAAGGAAGACTGCTGATGTAAAAAAAAAAAAATGCCCAAAATGTTTCATTAACCCCTTAAATGCTCATACTTTTTATAGTGCCTATTAAAGAGGTTGTCTCACTTCAGCAAAATACATTTATCATGTTTACAACGTTAATACAAGACACTTACTAATGTACAGTACTGTGATTATCCATATTGCTTCCTTTCCTGGCTGGATTCATTATACCATCACATTATACACTGCTCAATTTTAGGGGTTACAGCCACTGCTGCAGTGCAGATACGAAGTGACCAGGGATTTTTTCTATATTGTCAATTAACTGTCAGCTGCTGGATTGCTGGGTGGTTAAAAACCCTGGAAACGAGCAGTGTATAATGTGATGGAAAAATGAATCAAGCCAGCAAAGGAATCACTATGGATAATAACAATGCATTAGTAAGTGCCTTGTATTAACTTTCTCTACACGATAAATGCCATTTGTTGGAGTCGACCCCTTTAAAGGGCCACTCTTTTGCAGTTCTGTAATAACATGAAGCTACAGGATAGTGGTTACATAGAGAATTAGACAGCCAGGCACCTAGTAGAGCAAGCAGAATTCTGCCCCCTCAGAGACCTCTTTGCATGGGACTTTAGTAGAAGCAATAGTCTAAATTGCCTCATCATAAAGACTTTGCTGGTGTTTATTCCTGCCTAATGTTAAGCATAGGCTCCTTAACCACTTCCCATCCGGGCCATTTACCCCCTTCCTGACCAGACCTAATTTTGCAAATCTGACATGTGTCACTTCATGTGGTAATAACTTTGGAACGCTTTTACTTATCCAAGCCATTCATAGATTGTTTTCTTGTGACACATTGTACTTTGTGTTAATGGTAAATTTAAGTCAATATATTTTACCTTTATTTATAAAAAAAATCCAAAATTTACTGAAAATTTTGAAAAAATCACAATTTTTTAAATATGAATTTCTCTGCTTTTAAGTTGCATAGGGATATCTAATAAAATAGTTATTAATGAACATTCACCATATGTCCACTTTATGTTGGCATCATTTTGGAAATGTAATTTTATTTTTTGAGGACGTTAGAAGGCTTCGAATTTTAGATGTAATTTTTAAGATTTTCATGAAAATTTCCAATAGTTAATTTTAAAGGACCTTTGCAGTTCTAAAGTGACTTTGAGGGGCTTAACCCCTTCCCGACCGCCGCCGTACATGTACGGCGCGCGGGGCGGTGCGGGGACATGACGCCCGCTCGCTGGTGCGGCGGGCGTCATGGCCGGCAAGTCTCTGCTGTTTCAAACAGCAGAGACTTGCCGCATCTTACCTTCCGTCTTCGGAGACTTCCAGGGCCTTCTGATGCCGTGATCACACGTGATCACGGCATCAGGAAAGCGTCTGAACCCGGAAGCCCACGCTTCCGGGTGGTGTACAGACGCCCCGATTGGCCAATCGGGGTGTCTGTACACCATATGAAACTGTAATCCTCGCTGGTGAGGATTACAGTTTTCAAACTGCAATTCTTATTCTGGCCACTAGATGGCAGGCCAGGATAAGAAATGAGCAATTCATGGTTTTAACTGCATCTAGTAAATCCATGATTGCTCATAAAGAAAAAAAACAAAAACACAATAGATCAGATGATATTTGAGCTTTAAAATAATCACAGAAAATTAAAAAAAAATGTTAAAAAATATATAAAAAATAAAAAAGATATAAAAGTTCAAATCACCCCCTTTCCGTATAAGTAAAAAATAAATACCTAAATAACAATAAATATAGACATCATGGGTATCACCGTGACCGAAAACGCCCGTACTTTTAAAATATAAAAAAAAATTTTCAATCGGCGAATTGTGGTGGGGAAAAAAGCGTCCAAATGGCGATTCGCAGTTTTTTGTCCCTTTTTTTTTCTAAAAAAAATTAAATAAAAAGTGATCAAAAAGTCATACACACCCCGAAATGGTATCAATAAAACTTTCAGACCGGCCCCGCAAAAAATGAGCCCCCATACAGCTCTGTACACATAAATACCAAAAGTTATAGGGGTCAATATATGACAAGGAAAAAAAAAAAAAAAAAAAGGCAACTTTCTAATTATTTTATCACCATCTAAACGCAGAAAACTATACATATTAGGTATTGCCGGATCGTACTGACCAGTAGAATGAAAGTAACGGATCAGTTTTAATGCAGCATCGAATGCTGTAAATAAGAAACTCCCGTAGAACTGTAGGCGGAATAGCGTTTTCTTTGCAATTTTACCCGGTTTGGAATTTTTTTCCCGCTTCCGTCACTACATAACGTATGCAATATTAAGTGGGCGTGGAAGTAATCTTGTCCGCAAACAACAACCCACCCGCTATGTTGAAACAGAAAATAAAAAGTTATGGCGGTTTGAAGGAGGGAGACAAAAGAAATTGCAGAACCGAAAAAGCTCGCGTCGTGAAAGGGGTTAAATAATAGAAACCTGCATAAATGAACTATTTTAGAACTACAGCCCAATGTAATCAAAACGTCAGATTTCAATTACAAAATGAGCCCCATACAGCGTATAAAAAAAAAAGTTAAGGGCATATTGACAAGGAAAAAAAAAAAAAAAAAAGGGCAACTTTCTAATTATTTTATCACCATCTAAACGCAGAAAAACTTACATATTAGGTATTGCGGATTCGTACTGACCAGTAAATGAAAGTAACGGATCAGTTTTTAACACATGCTGTAAATAAGAAACCCGTAAACTGTAGCGGAATAGCGTTCTTGCAATTCACCCGTTTGGAAATTTTTTTCCGCTTCCCACTACACATGCAATATTAATGGTGGCGTTGGAAAAGTACAACTTGTCCCGCAAACAACAAGCCCTCATACAGCTATGTGAACAGAAAATAAAAGTTATGGCTGTTTGAAGGCAGGGAGCACAAAAGAAAATGCAGAACCGAAAAAAGCTCCGGTCCTGAAAGGGTTAAATAATAGAAACCTGCCATAAATGAACATATTTTAGAAACTACAGCCCCCAATGTAATCAAAACTGATTTTTACAAAGTTAGTTAACCCTTTAGATTTCCCACAAGAATTAAAACAGAAGGAAGGTGAAATTTAAAAATACATTTTTTTTGCAGATTTTCAATTTTTAATTCATTTTCCCTATAAGATAGCAAGGGTAAACCGCAAATCAAACCTGAATATTTATCTTCCTGATTCTGAAGTTTGCAAAAACACCCCATATGTGGTTGTAAACTGCTCTGTGACCGGCAGTAATGAGAGGGAGATAGTACAAGTATTTGTGATCACTTTGACAGCTTGTCAGAGTGATCAAAAGCCTGGAGGCCAGGAAAAAAGGTCTCAGGTTAAAGCTCCATATTCTTGGCTGTCAGGAGGCAGCAGAGTCATGGAGCTTCTATGTACAGGTGCTGCACACAGGGGGCAAAGCTCAAGGACGTTTTAAAACGTCCATTCAGAGATAGAGATCCACTACCAGGACGTTTATAGTCAATGGGCAGACTGGAAGTGGTTAAAGACACAGATAGAAAGAGGCTGATGAGAGGAGCACGTCAAGAAGACATATTGCTTTTGTATGCTCACTATTTATAACAACAGTATATACAGAGCATCAAATGATCCAAATGTCTGGGGAACTGGACTCTTGCCTTAATATTTTAAAGTACATATTCATTAACTTCGAAGTCCTTTCAGAAGCTTCCTGATGCCGCATCATATGTTTAATTTGTTTGGTTAATTTGGTTAAATATGGCTCTTAAATGACCAGTTCACAGGATTTTTTTTAATTTTTTTTTTAAATGCCACTTTTTACTCCTACTCCCATTTCTCCAACCACCTATTACCCATCAGGGATTGGTGCATAGCAAATGTGGTGCCAATATTCAGAAAGGGTGCAAAAACAGAGACTGGAAACTATCGGCAGGTAAGTTTAACAGTTTAAACTGTTTTTTTACCTTCCTCTGGATCAACTTGCAGGATAACAGGCTGAACTGGATGGACAGATGTCTTTTTTCAGCCTTATAAACTATGTTATAAACTATGTCATAAAAACAACACATAATCATCACATTAATTTCATGCTCTTACTTTTTCCATTCTCCATTCCCTCTAAGCTCTAATAACAACAGCACTCTCTCTGTCTATGGGAAATGGAATTCATTCAGGAAACCCTGATTTTCAAATACCTATGTTTTCTAGTTTTAGGGTCTAGTTCATATTCAAAATGCATTATTCCTGTAATTCCATTTTCCCAGTCTGATATTGCTGGGGCTTCACATGCCATCCATCTGATGCCTATCACTAACCATGCATCTTGATTTGTATGTCATCTGCGTTCCCTAATAACCAAACTCTTTGATTGTCAGTTAATTAAATCTTTGAAGCTGCCTCAATCTTGTTTCTCACAAAGGAAATTATTTTTTAATCTAAACCTTCTAATTCTGTACCATATTGTCCCGAACTTCATCCTGAGTACAAAGCATCCTAATTAATTGAGGCCTTCCCAACATTTCCATAAAGCATTAACATTATGTGTAAAGTTTATAATGAGGGTATTATTTGAAGTCAGTTTTTCTTGAAGTTGGGTTGGCATTCTTTGTGCCAAATGTATCAAATATTGCACATTGTTAAATTTGCTGTATATTTAACCTACCACTTTTTTCTAGAAAAAAAGGTATTCCAGTTTTTTTTTTGTTTTTTTACTTCACAACCCTACTGGAGTCACAGTGATAAATCTGGAGTACAACTCATTAACATAGCTAACCACATCCACTCCCCCACTTTTCAAAAGTTGTATAAAAAAAGGCAAGACATTTTACACAAATAACTCCAAAAAGTCTCAAAAGCCCTATTTTGAGATTTTTTTAAATCCACAAATCTGGAGAGCAGGGTGTGAATAAATGCCCTCCTTATGAATTTAACTGTTATGTTCCACGCATAGACAGATAATAAAATTCTTACTATGGAGTATCTTTTTAGAGATGTGTCAAATCCACGGTTGAAATGCCAGTCAACAACTGGTTGAAATATGCTCTTCATTGTTTCATCATTAAAAGCATCTATCAAAAGAACATTGAAATGACGAAGAAGGCGAGGGGTAACTGTATGCCTTCCACCAGCAGGAGGCGCCATGGCCAGAACAATTGATGTATCCTCAATTTTAATCATGTTTGTGTCTTTCCTGCAAAAACAGACGTATTAAATAGTTGAATTACATTTGAGCTATTTTCCTTGCATACTGTATAAATAATACTCAGACGTATTACTAAAGACTCCATAAGTCATAACATTTTACAGAGGGCCAAACTTTCAAGTCTTAAAAAGATGAACAGGGGATTAGATCTCACATGCTGTCAGATAGAGATGATAGACTGCCACCAACTGTGGAGAATAGGTTATATTCTAAATGAAATACTGCTTTCTTTTAAAAATGTGCTCAAAGTAAATCACCATGATGGACATTCCCTGGAAGAGCAAACAGGAACACACAACAAAGAAAGTTTTTATTTTTTTTCCCTCCTCTTTCTAATATCATCTTGGAGTGAACAGAATCTTCTAACAATAGCAGAAAATGGAACACAAGATGAATTTGAATGATGAAGCATTTCATATACTGAGCCTGTTGTATTTTTTATGTTTCTTTCCCGCAGCAGGAGGTCATGCAAGCCTGAACATTTCCAGAAAATTGTGAAATATAAAATGTATGTACATTTTTAGGTACAGCAAGAATATTTGAAACCGGATGTTCTCTATAAAAATCATTTTATTATAGGAAATTTGTATGCGGCCTGCATCATCACAATGTCATTAAGCCAGTATAGTCAGCAATTCCGCTGCTTTCAGTACATTTATCGATTGATTTAGGAGAAGGAAGAAGTAGCTTTTAACAATAACTCTGCGGTGTATCCACATAACATGTCCATTTTATCCAAACACAATTCATTTTATACGCTTTCATAGTCTAGAAAGTGTATTTAAAGGATATTTCAATGTATGACACTTTACAGTATCACTTTCTGTGCTGTCTTTGCATGAAGGGCACCTTTCTGACTAAGGGTTATCTAAGGGTAACTGCACACGTTGCGGCTTACGTGAGGTTTTTCCACATGGAGTTTTGTGCAGAAGATCCGCGGCATAATACAGTACCAGCAAAGTGAATGAGATTTGACTAATCTCATGTACACATTCCATATTTTGGAAATGTTAAAATCCACAGCATGTCAACTGTTTATGTGACTCCACAGCTGATGTATTGTGTTTTTCACATAGGGTTTGTTAAACAGAAAATCTGCACCAAAAACTGCATAAAAACACACAAAACCATGATAGGATGTATGCATGTGTCGTTTTTATTGTGTTTTTTAAGTGGTTTACAAATCCTAAACATATGCAGCTACACTAAAGGTTGCATTTCTGCAGCCCCAGTGGTGTAACAGTCAAATATGCTACATTTTGCAATATTTGTACCTTGGTTCAGTTAACTTTATAGAAACTGATATTTTATTGCGCTCATTTTTTTCAATCCTATTTAAAAAAAAAATAAGGTAGCATGCAGCCTGCACAAAAGAAGAGTTGTCTCTCAAATACTGGTGCCTATAGCAGCAGGCTTGCTGTGCCCAATAATATACCAGACATTGGTACATTCTTTCAAATAAAATAGCTTTTTTAGTTGTCTGTAATTTTCAGACATGCTAACTTTTGAAAAGCAGACTTCATTGCCACATGTCGACTTTTAGTAAATCACTATCATGCCCTAAGCAACAGGGGGGATTCAACTGCCTTTAGCCAAGTTTCTAATATGTTATTTTAAGGTAATGTCACTTTTTTTATTCCTATTTTAGAAAATGTGCGTTGTATTGACCGACTTAAGGGGCTATTCAGTGTCCACTTAAATATTTGGGATAATCATGGTATGCACTTAAAGGGATTCTGTCACCTCGTTTAAGCCTATAGAGCTGAGGACATGGGCTGCTAGATGGCCACTAGCCCGTCCACAATATACTTTTCCTATTGCTGTGTGTGTCTTTGTTTAGTAAAAAAAACGATTTTATTCATATGCTAATTCTGGTTATAAGGAGCCCAAGGGGCGGTTACCAATCTTCCTGGATCCCAGCGTGCCCACTGTGAAGGAGCCCAGCACCGCCCCGCATTCTCTCATCTCCTACTTGCTCCCCCGACTTCACGCTTTCAGAGCGCTGTAATCTCGCGCGAGCGCAGTTCGTTCCCTGATGCTGATGCCAGCACAGGGAAGGAACAGTTTACCAGCACTGACAAGCGGCGTACTCGCGCATGCGCGAGATTACGGCGCTCTGAAAGCGTGAAGTCGGGGGAGCAAGGAGGAGATGAGAGGATGCGGGGCGGTGCTGGGCTCCTTCACAGTGGGCACGGCTGGGATCCAGGAAGATTGGTAACCGCCCCTTGGGCTCCTTATAACCAGAATTAGCATATGAATAAAATCGTTTTTTTTACTAAACAAAGACACACACAGCAATAGGAAAAGTATATTGTGGACGGGCTAGTGGCCATCTAGCAGCCCATGTCCTCAGCTCTATAGGCTTAAACAAGGTGACAGAATCCCTTTAAAGGGGTTGGCCAATTGCAGCTCTGCTGCATCAGTTCAATTTACTTCAATATTGCATGTACAGGACATTATGAAAGCAGCACAAGCTCTGTAGTCATCTTATAAAAAGCTATGGGCTTCTTAGAGTAAACATTTTGTTAAGTGATCTCCGAATTTGCACATTGACTCATTTATTCCAATGATGAAGACTGAATTAAGACAAGTAGTATTAATAAGTGATGTCCAGTGATCTAAGCTACCTGTTGCTTTGAAAAGGTCACTTTAATTACTATAAATTATTGTTAAATTGTCAAGTTCACTTGAAGCAATGTGCTGTAGATTGTATATCTAGTGGTCATTCATTCAAAGAAGTAGTTGAAGTTTTTGAGCCCTAATGAGTTGTGGCAATTTAATGAACATGTTCTACTAAAATTGTTTGGATTTTATTTACTGTTTCTTAAAGTGAGGCTGTCAGGTGATTTCTGCTGCCCATCTGAGATTAGGATATGATAGAGGAATAGAAGCTATGCTCTGTTACATAGGTTAATATGATTTTCAGCAGGATTCTGAATAAAAAGAAGAGAAAACCCTGATAAGACCCTTAAAGGGGTTATCCGAGTTATGTTTATTGATAACCTATCCTCAGGATAGGTCATCAATATCAGATGAGCGGGGGTCCGACACCCAGCACCCCCACTGATTAGCTGGTTGAAGAGGAGGTAAGCAGCGTGCCAGTGCTGCCTCTTCATTGTTTACCTGCTCGCCGTAAAATCAGTAGCGGAGGTGTAATAACACCCAAGCCGCCCCATTCATTTCAATGGGACGGCTCGTTTCTATACAAGTGTAGGAGGATAGGTCATCAATAAATATAACCCGGATAACCCCTTAGTAGTATCATACAAAAAAAATTTGAATAATAATAAAAAAGAATATGTGCACCAGTACTGCAAAAATAGCAATTGTATTACATAAATAAACTATGACAACACATCTAGAAAGAAAAGAGAAAAATTATATATGGTACAAACAGGCAAAAATATAGCAAGATCACAGTAAATGACAGCTTGGTAATACCAGCTATAACATGTCCAATATATCTAATACTAGCAGAAAGACCTGGCTTCGCCTGGGTATATTTCATCTATTTATTTAATGTTTCTGTGTGTCGTTGCAGAGAGAAAGTCAATGCAGCTGACAGAAATTGATTTTTACCTTCATTTTTTCAATCCCTATTGGCTGTGGAGTGGGAGGGGGTGTGGTTTAATGGGACACGGGAGGGGGGGTTAAGTCCTTCATTTCAGGGTGGCCTGAATTATAGGTTAATGCCATGGTAATTTGAGGAAAACACAATGGGTAGCAGTGAAAGAAAACATT
Source organism: Rhinella marina (assembly GCA_900303285.1). Lineage (NCBI taxonomy): Eukaryota > Metazoa > Chordata > Amphibia > Anura > Bufonidae > Rhinella > Rhinella marina. Next base: position 27,525 of record ONZH01017539.1, read on the forward strand.
GCTTTGCGCGGGTATATTTAATCTATTTCATTTAATGTTTCTGTGTGTCGTTGCAGAGAGAAAGTCATCCTCCCTCCCATCCCTGCAGCTGACAGATGTTGATTTTTACCTTCAATTGTTCAATCTCCATTGGCTGCGGAGTGGGAGGGGTCATGGCCTGACTGAGTCGGGGGCGTGACGTTGCAAGACCTGGGGCGGGGTTTTAAGTCCTTCTTTTGATGGTGGCCAGAATTACAGGTCGATGCCATGGTAATTTATGAGGACACGCCATGGGTAACAGTGGAAGAAAACATTGCTTTGCACAGGTATATTTAATCTATTTCATTTAATGTTTCTGTATGTTGTTGCAGAAAGAAATCCAACCTCCCTCCCACCCCTGCAGCTGACAGAAGTTGATTTTTACCTTCATTTTTTCAATCCCCCGTTGGCTGCGGAGTGGGAGGGGGCGTGGCCTGACAGAGTCGGAGCGTGGTTTCACGAGATCTGGGGCGGGGGTCAGAGTGGCATGAATTACAGGTCGATGACATGGTAATTTATGAGGACCCGCAATGGGTAGCAGTGGAAAAAAACATCTTTTATTAGTACTGAATGGTCGTAGTCTAAAATTAGTCAATTTCATCTACGATTTTTGTGTGTCGTTGCAGAGAGAAATCACCCTCCCACCCCTGCAGCTGATTTTTTTCAATCCCCGTTGCCTGCGGAGTGGGAGGGGGCGTGGCCTGGCAGAGTTGGGGGTGTGGATTATCAAGATGCTTCGAACGGTTGTAGTCTGAAATTAGTCTATTTCATCTAAAATTTTGTGCGTCATTGCAGAGAGAAATTCACCCTCCCACCCCTGCAGCTGACAGAAGTTTATTTTTCCCTTCATTCTTTCAATCCCTGTTGGCTGCGGAGTGGGAGGGGGCATGACCTGACAGAGTTGGGGGTGTGGCTTAGCAAAGCGCTTCGCATAGGTGATTTAATCTATTTCATTTAATGTTTCTGTGTGTCGTTGCAGAATGGCTGCAGAGTGGGAGGGGGCGTGGTCTGACAGAGTTGGGGGCGTGACTTAGCAAGACGATTCGAACAGTTGTAGTCTATAATTAGTCTATTTTATCTAAATTTTTGTGTGTCGTTGCAGAGAGAAATTCACCCTCCCACCCCTGCAGCAAACAGAAGTTTATTTTTACCTTTATTTTTTCAATCCCCGTTGGCTGCGGAGTAGGAGGGGGCGTAACCTGACAGAGTCGGGGGCGTGGATTAGCAAGACGCTTCACATGGGTGTATTTAATCTATTTCATTTAATGTTTCTGTGTGTCGTTGCAGAAAGAAAGTCAACCTCCCACCCATCCCTGCAGCTGACAGAAGTTGATTTTACCTTATTTTTTCAATCCCTGTT
>ONZH01017540.1:0-44109 GCA_900303285.1 Rhinella marina
GACAGCGTTTGAAATCTCTGAGTAGAAACATGAAATACTAGGGTGAAAAATAGCAATACAAGTGTGCAACATGTCTTTTACAATACAGATCGTAGCATTTTAAATCTCCGAGTGAAAATATGAAATACTAGACCAAAATCTGTGTCATGGCATCTCTAGACAGTTCAAGGTTTGTTTTTTATTTTGCAAAATATAGCAATACTAGTGTGCAACGTGTGTCTTACAATACATAGGGTAACATTTGAAATATCTGACTGATAACATGAAATACTAGACCAAAATCTATTTCATGGCACTTTTAGACCTTTCAACATTTTTTTGTTTTGAGAAATATAGGTATACTAGTATGCAATGCGTGTCTTACAATCCATATGGTAGCATTTGAAATATCAGTAATAATTTGAAAGACTAGTCCAAAAGCCATGAAGACAAAACAGAAAAGGCTTGTAGATGATTTCCTTTCCAGATGTCAGACAGGTCGTTAATGTTCAATGAGATCCAGTTAGATAGATCCAAATCAGAAATGAGCTGTGTAGTTGTTGACAGAGGAAGATCAGGCAGGCAAATTGGAAGAATGGGTTCCTCTACTATTTGGGATGAGCGAATCAACTTCGGATGAAACACCCAAAGTCGATTTGCATAAAACTTCTTTAGAACACTGTACGGAGCAAGCACTCCATACAGTATTAGAATGTATTGGTTCCTATGAGCCGAAGTTATTACTTTGCGAAGTCTCGCGGGACTTCGGGTAATAAGTTCAGAAATGAATTTCTACTGTTAAAAACCTTTTACCGAACTCAGTTTCAGGTCCAAGCAAATATATTTTCTCTGACAAAAATTTAATATAATTCAAAGGGAGCATTTGAAGCAGCAGGAACAGTGGAGTCTAATGTAGGCCACATTGTTTTATTAAAGTCTCCAACCAAAATTAATGACCCCTGTTTGTATGAAGTAAGGCAATGTAGCATTTTTTTTAAAGAAGTGCACATGACTTGTGTTAGATACTAACGTATATGGAACATTATTTAGTAAACATATAAAAATAATAAAATAACCTCCAGGGTCAGAGAAGGATTGAAGAGGAGTAGAAGTTACATTTTGACTAACTGCAATAGAGAAACCCTTCTTTTTAGAGAGTGCTGCTGCATGAAATATATGAGGAAAGTGTTTGTGCTTCAATCTGTAGAAATCGTTCTCGTTTAGATGTGTCTCCTGTATAGGAGACACATGGAATGATTAAATGGGCTATTTAACCCTTTAGAATTTATAGATGCAATATGTATTACCATAATGTGGGTACTTAAGAATCTGTGTGAACGTTAGTATGGATTCATAGTAGGGAAAAACAGACTTGTTACTAGTAAAAGGACTGTTAGTGTTCATAAGAATAGCCAGGTAATGAACCATTTTGAGAAAAGAAAGAATAGAACTGAAAGTATAGACCCATAAAATAGATAAAAAATAGAGAAGATTGTAATGCTTAGGTAATATGATGTGATGTTAGAACTACTTTAAGCAACAGGGTATCGGTTTAGGAGGAAACCCCCATTTGTAGGGAATACGATTGTCCTGTAGAATCTTCGCTGCAGAGTTGAATTTAAGAGGGTTGTAACGCCTCCCGGGGGTCCCAGGCGGCGCACGCGTACTTACCGCTGCGGCCGGCATTCTCGCTCTTTGCTGCCGTGATGTTTGTTGCTTGGTCAGTGTGAAGTCTTGTTCTCTTTTGCCCTGGGCTCCAGGTGCTCTAGTCCAGCTGGTACTCCAGAGGTAAGATGATTACCTGCGGTTTCTTCTCTAAACTCTTTTCTTCTGCTGAGAGGAACTATTCTATCGGGGACAGGGAACTCTTGGCCATTAAGTTGGCCTTGGAAGAATGGCGACATTTGCTGGAAGGTACACAACATCCTGTGGTGATTTACACGGACCACAAGAACCTGGTCTACCTCCAAACTGCACAACGCCTAAATCCTCGTCAAGCTAGATGGGCACTGTTCTTTTCTCGTTTCAACTTTGAGCTACACTTTCGCCCTGCTGAGAAGAATACCAAAGCAGATGCTCTTTCCCGGTCATTTGATTCTTCTGATCAGCAAGAGGAACCCCAGTATATTATTGATCCTGCTCGTCTGATTTCCATGGCTCCCGTCCAGATTAAAGACATTCCTCCTGGGAAGATATTTGTACCAGTCTCCAAAAGGAGGCGTATTTTAGCTTGGGGTCATGACTCCAAACTTGCTGGGTTCGTAAAACCATCCAGCTTCTCTCACGGCATTACTGGTGGCCTAACCTCTCTCAAGAGGTGGAGGAATACGTCTCCGCCTGTACCATCTGTGCTCAAAACAAATCCTCCAGGTCCAAACCATCTGGTCTGCTGTTACCCCTTTCCATTCCAGATGCCCCTTGGCAACACATTGGTATGGACTTTGTTACCGATTTACCACTGTCTTCTGGTTGCACCGTCATTTGGGTAGTTGTGGATCGCTTTTCTAAGATGCCCCATTTCACTCCTCTGTCTGGACTGCCCTTTGCCACCAAACTTGCCAGTCTCTTCATGGGGCACATCTTCCGCCTACATGGCCTACCTTTACACATTGTCTCCGACCGTGGAGTTCAGTTCACTTCCAGGTTCTGGAGAGCTCTCTGCCATCTTCTAGAAGTGGAGTTGGATTTCTCGTCCGGATACCATCCCCAGACAAATGGACAAGTGGAACGAGTTAACCAGATACTGGAGAACTACCTTCATCATTTTGTCTCTGCCCGACAAGACAATTGGGCCCAGCTGCTACCTTGGGCAGAGTTTTCTTACAATAACCACACCAGTGAATCCTCAGGCTCTTCACCATTCTTCATTGTCTATGGGTGCCATCCACGAAATCCTCTTCCTGTTACCGCTCCTTCTGGGGTACCAGTTGTAGATTCCTCTTTCAGGGACTTTTTAAAAATATGGCGCCAAGCCAAGGACTGCATCTCCAAGGCGGTGACTCGTATGAAGAAATATGCGGATCGGAGGCGCAAGAAGCCTCCACAATTTTCCATAGGTGAAAAGGTCTGGCTATCTTCTAAAAATATCCGGTTAAGGGTTCCAAGCTACAAGTTGGCACCTCGGTTCCTGGGACCATTCGAGGTGCTGAAAAGGATCAATGATGTCACCTATAAACTCCGCCTGCCTCCTAGTCTGCGTGTATCCAATTCTTTCCATGTGTCCCTGCTCAAGCCTTTGGTCCTGAACCGCTATTCCCGCAGTGTTTCTACCCCATATCCTGTCACTGTAGATCCTGAGCCGGAATATGAGGTGAGGGACATTTTGGACATGAAGAGGCGTGGGAGGAAGACATACTATTTTGTGGATTGGAAAGGCTTTGGTCCTGAAGAGAGGTCCTGGGAACCTGAGGACAACATCAATGCCCCTACTCTACTCAAAAAGTTTCTTGCCGGCCTCAGGAGGAGGGGGAGTAGAGGGGGGGTTCTGTAACGCCTCCCGGGGGTCCCAGGCGGCGCACGCGTACTTACCGCTGCGGCCGGCGTTCTCGCTCTTTGCTCCCATGACGTTTGTTGTTTGGTCAGTGTGAAGTCTTGTTCTCTTTTGCCCTGGGCTCCAGGTGCTGCATTTTATTAGGTTAGCTCCTTAATTGGTTCCTCCCCTTTCCTCCTGTCTGAAACTATATAAGTCATCCTTGGACACTTACTCCTTGCCTGAGTGTTATAAGTCATCCTGACTTGCGAAGGTTCCTGTATTGCCTTAGTCCTGCTGTAGTGTGAAAACCGCTCTAGTCCCGCTATAGAGTGAACACTGTCTTGGCCTGCAGAAGTGTGAACACCGCTCTAGTCCTGCTATAGAGTGAACACTGTCTTGGCCAGCTGAAGTGTGAACACCGCTCTAGTCCTGCTGAAGTGTGAACACCGCTCTAGTCTAGCTGAAGTGTGAACACCGCTCTAGTCCTGCTGAAGTGAGAACACCGCCCCAGTCCTGCTGCAGTGCGAACATTGCCCTAGTCCTGCAGTTGTGTGAACACTACTATCCAGTATCTGGCTTCCGTTCCTGGCTCCTGTTCGTGGTTCCTGTTCCTGATTCCCGCCCCTGGCTGATCCTCTCCAGTCTGCTTCCAGTGCATTGCTGACTCCAGTCATCCTTCTACATCTCCTCCCCTGGTGTGTGTCTGTCCTGCGTATCTGTCTCTCTGGTGTTTTGCACCTTAGTACTCTGTCCGTCTGGCCAGCTGTCGCGAGTATTGTCTCACCCCAAGAGGTAGCGACCTGGTGTACCTCCTCGGGAAAGCCTATCCCCACCATCAGGGGTACTGTGAAGAACGGGAGGTACACTTAGACAACGCCCTTAGGGGAAGACATTCTAGTGACACAGTGGATCCACATCCACTGATCTTGACAAGGGTTGGCCAGAGTAGTGGCTGAAAAATCAACAAATAGCTTTATGTCCTTGAAGCGTTCAGGTAAGTTGTAGGTATCTCTGGCGGCAAGCATCTACTTGATCTTGAAATTGTAAAAGTGTAGGCATGTGATAACATGGTGCTGTGAGGGGCATGGCAGCAATTTCAGTTTGGGTAAGTGATGAACCCTGTCAATAATCAGATCTGCTTGAGGTGTATCAGGCATGAAGGCCACACATATATCAGTTGGGAAGTTGGTTAACTTTCACAGATTCAAGTATTCCTCTGACCCACACATTATTGCAGCATGAGCAGTCTTCTAGGTCCGCCACTTTTGCCTTTAATGCCCCAATTTGTTCCTCAAAGGTATTACTTAAGTCCACCAGGCCATTATGTGCCTCAGATAACTCAGCCATTTTTGCTTCTACATGGGAGGTCCTCTCTCCCAGAGCTAGGAATTATTTTTGTAAATTCAAAAAGGCCTACTGTCTGTCAAACAGTAGAGAAGCCCTTAAGTAACAGAGCACTATATCGATATCTGGGGCACCAGAGAATGCGCAACACTCAGACCTACTGCCATTAGTGATGCAGCTTGTAAACCTCCAGGCTCTTTGACTTCACAGTGAAGGTCGAAGCAGGTGGAGATGCAGGGGCAGACTGGGAACTTAAAGTGGCCGTGGAAAAAAACCTAAAAGTGGCCAGATGTTGTAGGTGAGTTCAAACTGACAGAAGGCGGGACAACACAATTAGGCAGGGCCAACACATATAGGTAGTGACAACACAAGTAGGCAAGATCAGCAATATTATAGTGCAGGAAAAAATACCGCCCAGTAGAACCAAATACTACAGTGCAGCACAGAATACTGCCACCCCGTCGCAGTATGAAACTGTATAATCTTCCTGAGGACAGCAATGCAGTTTAGGACACCTGTGGCCACTGGCCAGGCTCATAAACACCTGATGCTCCTAGCATCAATTAATGCGGAGAGCATCAGATCTTCAGGCTGGCGGCCATGAGGAGACCTTCAGTGGCCCCCTGGGTATTGGCTCACCAGGAAATGTATCTGTAGGGTCTATGGTCATTCCTCCCCTGTGGAGATGGCACATGGAGAGGAAAGAACGTCCTCTGTGGCTAATGGAGTACATACAGGCTGGTCTGAGGTGGGAGAACCATCCAAAGCGGCAGGTGAGGACGCTGCAGGAGAGGCTGAAATTGATCCCTCCACATGGTGAGTTTCTTGTGTGATACCAACAACGACATGTTGCGGCCATGAGTAGGAGAAAAACGCTGTAAGTTTGGCAGGTTCTGACTTACTCCTTAGTTTTCCCATGTCCACAATACCCTCTGGACAACATGCAAGCCTGGGTGAGGTAAATTTAACTTTGAGAAAGTCACGGTTAGTGATATAAGAAGCTGAGGAACTATGCCATCTGCTCCATACACTGCTGGTCACACTGAAGCAGTATGTTTTTAAACACATTGGTTATTAATGCTGTTAACCATGTGTTTTACCATAGTTATGAATATCAATGTCACTTATGATTTACTATTGCTGCCATTGCAAAAACAAAAAAAAATTAATGAAATTATTGAAAATAGATCACATGTTTTCCTAAAAAAACAGTCCAAGGAGACTAGAGGGTGTTATATATAACTTTTCAGGGCAATTTAAGCCAATCTGGTTTGGCCGAATCAATTTGGGTCCAAACCTGCTCATCTCTAGATGGGATGATAATGTTGTATCACAAAGTCGAACATACATATAAACATGTTAAACACAAAGACACAAGATTCATGTTCAGCAAATCCAAAAGTGTATTTCAGACAACTTGATCTATTGGCCTGGAAGTGGTATTCTTGGATAGTGAAAATAATCCAGTGAACAAACTTTGGAAAAACAACTTTTACTATACTCATATGGTAAAGTAAGCTTAATGGTTATAGGTTTCATATACAGTACAGACCAAAAGTTTGGACACACCTTCTCATTCAAAGAGTTTTCTGTATTTTCATGACTATGAAAATTGTAGATTCACACTGAAGGCATCAAAACTATGAATTAACACATGTGGAATAATATACTTAACAAAAAGTGTGAAACAACTGAAAATATGTCTTATATTCTAGGTTCTTCAAAGTAGCCACCTTTTGCTTTGATTACTGCTTTGCACACTCTTGGCATTCTCTTGATGAGCTTCAAGAGGTAGTCACCTGAAATTATTTTCACTTCACAGGTGTGCCCTGTCAGGTTTAATAAGTGGGATTTCTTGCCTTATAAATGGGGTTGGGACCATGAGTTGTGTTGGGCAGAAGTCAGGTGGATACACAAGCAGCTCAGATTACAGACCAGGTCAATGTCACACAGAGTTCTAGCAGCAGATACATCTCTACAACAACTGTTAAGAGGAGACTGTGTGCAGCAGGCCTTCATGGTAAAATAGCTGCTAGAAAACCACTGCTAAGGACAGGCAACAAGCAGAAGAGACTTGTTTGGGCTAAAGAACACAAAAAATGGACATTAGACCAGTGGAAATCTGTGCTTTGGTCTGATGAGTCCAAATTTGAGATCTTTGGTTCCAAACACCGTGTCTTTGTGCGACGCATAAAAGGTGAACGGATGGACTCTACATGCCTGGTTCCCACCGTGAAGCATGGAGGAGGTGTGATGGTGTGGGGGTGCTTTGCTGGTGACACTGTTTGGGATTTATTCAAAATTGAAGGCATACTGAACCAGCATGGCTACCACAGCATCTTGCAGCGGCATGCTATTCCATCCGGTTTGCGTTTAGTTGGATCATCATTTATTTATCAACAGGACAATGACCCCAAACACACCTCCAGGCTGTGTAAGGGCTATTTGACCAAGAAGCAGAGTGATGGGGTGCTACGCCAGATAACCTGGCCTCCACAGTCACCAGACCTGAACCCAATTGAGATGGTTTGGGGTGAGCTGGACCGCAGAGTGAAGGCAAAAGGGCCAACAAGTGCTAAGCATCTCTGGGAACTCCTTCAAGACTGTTGTAATCCCATTTCAGGTGACTACCTCTTGAAGTTCATCAAGAGAATGCCAAGAGTGTGCAAAGCAGTAATCAAAGCAAAAGGTGGCTACTTTGAAGAACCTAGAATATAAGACATATTTTTTCAGTTGTTTCACACTTTTTTGTTAAGTATATCATTCCACATGTGTTAATTCATAGTTTTGATGCCTTCAGTGTGAATCTACAATTTTCATAGTCATTAAAATACAGAAAACTCTTTGAATGAGAAGGTGTGTCTGTAAGTGGCAACAGGCTTGGTGGTTACTGGAAACTCAGATGAGAAAATTAGCTTGGCAGTTAAAATCCCACATGGGTAAACAAGCAAATGATTGAAAGGGTCTCTCAGAGAGAAGGGGACTGAGATTCATACCAGACTGGCCAAAGACCTTACAGGGAAATTTCCTGGTGGGACGATGCCCAGAGGTCACCAGCGGGGTATATAAAGATCTGATGTTCTCCACATAAACTAATGTAGGAGAATCAGGCACTTATGCACGGTTGGAGGTGCCTTCCTGAATTCAACTGTATTCTCATCCTCAGGATGATGATACAGCTCCATAGCGCGGTGCCAACTGCAGTATTTTGTGCTGCACTGTGGTAAGCTGCATCTGCTCGGAAGGTATTTTGTTCTGCACTGTGACCCTCTGTCAATTTGGACTCGCCTACCACATAGGGCCACTTTTAGATGTTTTTCCAGGGCCAATTTAAGTTCCCAGCCTGCCCCTGCCTCCAGCAGGGCCCTGGTGGCACAGTAATAGGAGGTTGGATGGTGCAGAGTCTCTGCCAGCTATTTCCATTTTCTCCTTCAGCCATGGCTCATCTGGCAGGAGTCTCTCCCTCTCCTCACATGGACTGTCACACTGCAGAGAGGATGGGAAGGCTGTCTTCTCTCTTGTGGTCAGTAAAGTTTGTGCTGTCCCTTTACCATCTGTGAACAAGCCCCTTTTATGCTTCCTTGCAGTATGGCCCCTGACAGCAGTACCAGTAGTACTGCCCATATGGCGGCACTGATTCTTAGCAATGAAATGACAGATATATGACAACTTGAAGTGAAGGTAGTATGATCTTTGGTTGTCACATGTAAAAAATTAAGCGTGAAAAATGTATGCAGCATCTTCAGATTGTAATTATTTTCATATGTAGCTGAAAGAACAAGTGTGAAAAGCATCCATGTGCAACCAACCCTAAAGAGGAAATAAATTCATCCATCAATTTGATTATAATTTAATGCTAAAGCAAAGCACTATTTCTATTAATTTTGCATGTTTGTTCTTTCGATAACTCACACACAAATAATTATTTTACAATTAACTTTTACTATTGTAATAAAAAATAACTTTTATTCCACTTGCTGCAGAATCGGTTGATATGACTCACTTACTGCATTTGTCTCTCTAATAAAAAAAAAAGTTTTCCAAATAAATAAGTTACAGATAAAATGTCTCATGGAATCAATCATGTTGAAGATCAAGTCAATGACATATTAAATTTCTTATAGGGCATCGCCAAGAATAGTGTCTTTTATATCAGTTAAAAGGATTGTAGAAATGTGTTCCCAGTATATGGGTGATTTTTGTGAAGTTAACCATATTTCATTCAGGGAATAAAATTCGAATGGAAAAAAAGATGATTACCTTACTATCTATCTTCTTACATTCTATGTCTAAGCATAAGATACAGCATACAGTAACAGATTTTCTAAGAAATATCATAGTCTGGAAAAGCATAGTATACATCCTCTTATGTTTACATCTCATCTAAATGACATTGGTGTTTCAGTAACCTATACAAATTAGGCGTTGTTCACACATCAGTTATTTGATCAGTTATTTCCATCAGTTATTGTGAGCCAAAACCAGGAGTGGATACTAAACAGAGATCAGATATAATGAAAAGATCTGCACCTGTTTGCTGTTTTTGACCCACACCTGGTTTTGGCTTACAATAACTGATGGAAATAACTGATCAAATAACTGATATGTGAACAACCCCTTAGACCTACCTATATGCAGACCTGTCTGGAAATCTTTGACTCAAAGATGTAACTGAGCAGGGCAGTGCCTAATGGACAATGGCCAGAAGGGCTTTACAGCTTCTGTGTTAATCTAATAAATTGTAAAGAGGTTCTCTGGATAGGTCATGAATATGAGATTGGAGTTAAACTACTGGTGCCCCACTAATTAGCTATTTGAAGAAGCCATGGCACTCATTGGAGCTCCAGTGAGTGCCACAGCCTCCTGACAGATCTGCAGGGACACTGGGAATTATACCTCAACCAATCTGATACTGATGATCTATCCTGAGGATAGGCCATCCATATGGGTTTGGAATGCTATAGCTACCAGAAAAGTAAAAAGAGCTTACCACAAGAGTAGCACTGGACCTGACAGGTGGGTAAAGTTTGGTCTGCTATTTTAAATTTCCTGCTGGTACTTTAATATATCATACTCTCAAAAAACTCATTTAAAGGAAAGCTGTCACCATATAAATGCAATGTAAGCAGAAACAATTGAACGTGTCCTATTCTTGGAAAAGAATAGGCATTTCTATCATAAGGCTGGCCTTTCCACAATATGCGGAATGCACATAGTTGGTATCCGAGTTTTGTGGATCTTCATTTTGCGGACTGCAAAACAGATACGGTCATCTGAATGAGTCCTTAATCTGCTCAGCTCCTTCTGCTCTAGAGCATGTTGCCTTCAGCTCTAATACCATGTTCAATGTGACAGGTTCCCTTTAATGCTGACAGAATAATGCTTAGTTATTTTGTACTTTGAGGTGTCTTGTAAAAGATTTTCCAGTACTGATCTCAGAAATTGTTCTCTATAGGAATCTCAATACATAGCTATTGTTTAGAATTATCAGATGTATGGTGCTTTATTGTCTGACAGATGAAAGGCAGATTTTAAGTAAGAAAAAGTAGCAACAGACTGGATATCGCTATTGAACAAAAAATGTGAAAAAATAAAACACGCCATAGAATTTGCGATTAGAGGCACTCCAGGTGTGTGCAGATCCAATGGCTTGAGATATAGAATTTAGGGGCCATTTACATGGGCAGAGAATTGAAAAGATCATCACGTTCATAGGAATGCTCATTATCAATGATCTGATGGTATACATCCACCACCAATTACATGATGAACGAGTGAAATGATCGTTCATCGGGTAATTGGATCATTAGTGCAGCACAAAAATTCTTGTTTCCTGAAAGCAGATTGTGCTGTGTAAACACGATATGCTGCCGGGAAACTACGAGACAGTATGGGGAACAGCGATGGCATTAACAATCACTCCTCCCCATACTCTGGAGGAGCTGGAAGAGATTGCTGCATGTAAATGCACTGGTCTCCTCCGCTGGAAATCAGCAGGTACGCTTCCTTCCCAGCAATCAGCTTGTACATCGTCCTGTGTAAAGGGACCTTTAGGTAAGCGCATTGAGAACTCACTGGCTTGTGTAAAGGTACACTTACGCAGAACGAATATCGTACCGATTCTGGTGCATGCGATAGAAAATGTCAGAGAATCGTGTGATGTAATAAGTATGAACTATTGAAAGATGAGCGATAAATCACTTGTTTCTCAACTCCCACCATGATCTTTCAGCATGCTATAAAATTATTGTTCATCGCTAATAGATCCATTCATATAATTTGTAGTTGTCTAGTCGTTAACGATCCACTGTCTGGCTTAGGGGAGTGGTAACAGGTGTGTTTTAGGAATTTACATGTTTTTTCCATTGTCTACCTTGAAACTGAATTACGTTACCGGATGGGGAATGGGACATACAGTGGGTGGTACAATAGGTGGTTATCAGGTGGTGTACATCTATCAACACGTCATCATACATTGTCACACCTTTTATTCCACCTGAAGACTAAGCTCTTGACCAAGAATCTGTCCACCATCTTTACATGTAATAACAAGAAATGATTTAAAAGAAAACGAGGGACAATTGTGTGGTATGTGTGGTTTTTAGCAGCCTTTACAAGACAATGCAAACCTGACAGCAGCAGTGTAGTCGACTACAAAATGCGTCTGAATGTAATTGTAATGTTAATGCTGCAGTACATAGTTCTGTGCTCTGTTTAGTACTGCAGATCTTTTTAAGTTCCCAATAATTGCTATTAAGGAACCCAAGCAGAAGGTCAGCCAATGAACAAGTCGGAAAAAACAACCACTTCCATGGAGACCTTGCAGATATGAACAAAAACCTGCCTTTACCTATGACCCCTGGTCGCTTCTAAAATGAAATAGAAGATGTAATAAAGAGTTGTCCAGCCTTTTCTAAGTGATGGCCTATCCTCAAAATCAGCCATGACTAGCCAATGGGTGGGGGTCCAACATCTCACTGATCAGCTGTTTAGGTGTAGTTCCGAAACCACACAGCATTTTCAACATTGTAATGGACAACACTGGTCACTGCAAAGTTGCTCCCACTGAAGTCAAAGGGAACAGTAGTTTAGTGGCAGTGCTATGCACTACAATGCTAATTGGTGTGTAAAGTGTCAGACCACCACCGATCAGCTAGTGTGAGCCTGTTTTCTGGTGCGTATGTTGCTAAATGAGCCAGATCGTGGAAGGTCTGGCCATCCACTCCCCACCCGCTTTTTGGAAAAGTAACAAGGGTGTCAGTAAAAGCTTAAAATTCAAAAATGTTATAGCAAACTGGCACCTCCAACAAAATATTTGACATTTCTATGCCACTAAGCCTTGTAAAGCTAGTCAGACAGACAGCCTAAAAGTTTACCAGATTTATCACAGATCCTGGAAGATAAATCTTGCACAATTTTGAAATGTCTACTTCATATCCCCTATTGGTTAGCCAAAAGTTTGCTGCAAAATGAAGCATCTTATACCTGGTCCCCTATCCTGCTAGCCATGCCCTTTCCCATGAACTCACGTTCCTTTGGTAGATGAAGTGTAGTAGACTATTTATTTTTGGCTTAGTATCTTCATAAATATGGCTTAAATGACAGGCATAAAAATAAGCCAAAAATGTGCCAAATTTTGTCACAAGTTACACCAGAATTAGGCTACTTTCACACTTGCATTTGCAGGATCCGTTTGTGAGATCCGCCCAGGCTCTCACAAACGGATCCGTCATGATAATACAACCGTCTGCATCCGTTCTGAACGGATCCGTTTGTATTATCTTTTACATAGCAAAGACGGATCCGTCTTGAACTCCATTGAAAGTCAATGGAGGACGGATCCATTTTCTATTGTGTCAGACAAAACGGATCCGTCCCCATTGACTTACATTGTAAGTCATGACGGATCCATTTGCATCAGTTTCTTCATGCGGACACCAAAACGCAGCAAGCAGCGTTTTAGTGTCCGCCTCCAAAACGGAATGGAGACTGAACTGAAGCAAACTGAAGCAAAACTGATGCATTCTGAATGGATCCTTTTCCCATTCAGAATGCATTAGGGAAAAACTGATCAGTTCAGGACCGTTTGTGAGAGCCTGTGATGGATCTCACAAAAGGATCCTGCAAACGCAAGTGTGAAAGTAGCCTTAAGCAGAAGCCACAACAGTAAGTGTGGGCCATTGCGTTTAAATTGGAGCCTAAAAATCTAATAAAAAACTTGAAATAAATAAGAAGCCAAGAGAAAGCTGAGTGCATATGCTAGCACTTTGTTTTGCCTTGAAGAATCTGAATTGAAACAGCAACATTAGAAAGGCAAAGTAGTTACATTTGCTATGGCCTGATGACTGCCTGCAGCAAAACATCATTTCTGTGTTCAGTATTTTATTAAATCTAATACTTATGTGTGGTTAATGTGACAGCCTTGAATTCATACAGAAAGTTTGAAATAAAATTAATGTTATTACTTTTTCATAGGAGAAAGAATAGTTTACACAAGTACAAACTGTTCAGTAATTCTTTGAGCCTTTAAAATATATTTCTGAAGATAGAATGCCACACAAAAATGTAAGCTTTATGGAGCCTAAATGGTGCTATATTTTTCATTTTTCTATGATTTGAAAACCAAGGATATTTCACATGAGTAGACCGAACCCAACTGAGTGGAGTCTACAATAAAATTTGTCGAGCAATTAAAAAAAAATAAAGAACTCTGACAGCAGTCCAATGCCAGTCTTGCCCCTGCCTGAATGATAATGCACTACGAAAGAACAATTTAAGAAAAATAACATATTCATAATGAAGACTTCACTTTTTCCATGAATTATAAAAGAAGCTACTGTATGTCTTTATACTAATAATAAATTATTAACCGTGTCACCAATTACCAGGTAGTATTTATTATAGGTCCTACATAGTTTATTATCCTCTTTCCATGTCTTTTCTATAATGTGTTCATGTTCAAACACTATTGAATGACAATGACAAAAAGACAATGACAAAAAGACAACCTTAAAGGGGATTACTATGTTTATTAGCAGATATGTAGCTTACCTCATGTACATTTTCCCTATATTTTTTCACCATGTAAACAAATCACTCTGGTTTGATCATATCCTGTATGTAGCACTTCCTGTTGCTATATTCAGCCAATCTCAAAATGCACTTCTACTTTCTCTGACACAACTCCAGTACCTCCCCTAACAACACCTGGCTAGATTACAGATCCTCCCACATAACCTATGGACATATCAACATAGATAATAAGAAAAAAACTGCATGGACATGGTCATGTGACCACTGCCCAGAGCAGAAGATAGGATCAATAAAGTTCAAAGAAATACATTACAAAATTAGAGCTTGTTTCATAAAAAATCATTTTTAAAAATGCTAATGCCAAAAAAGCATTTCTATGAAACCTTACTGAATCAGTAGACTCATTAATCCTTCAGTTTACTAGAGCAACTTAAAGGGGTTGGGTGATACCGTAATAGCAAAAAGGAGGGTACAGACAGAGGATGGTTTAAAATATCAAAATAAGCAGGGAAGAGCGAATCGACTTTGGATGCGTCATCCGAAGTCGATTCGCATAAAACTTCGCTGTAATACTGTAGCAGGAGCTCAGTACAGTCTTTGAATGTATTGGTTTGCGAGACTTCATGTAATAACTTCATGAATTAATTATTACTGTAAAAAAACCTTGATACTGAACTCATCAGAGCCAATACATTCTAATACTGTACAGAGCTTCCGCTACTTATAGTATTACAACATAGTTTTATGTGAATGTAGTATCCGAAGTCGATTCATTCATCCCTAAACCATCAATAAAACTTGCCACTGCACTCAGTCACTGGCTTCAAAGTTACATTGTTGAGGTCATTGTTTGGCTGTAGCAGTCATGCGCTGTCAATATAAATCAAGATCTGTGGAGAGGACAGGAATGGCATCTCCTGCTTGTACCTCAATTTTTGCTTGGGCAACAAAACCCCTTTAACCCCTTCACCCCCAGCGCCGTACATGTACGGCGCTGGGGCGATGCGGGCACATGGCGCCCGCTCGCGGGTGCGGCGGGCGTCATGGCCGGCAAGTCTCTGCTGTTTCTAACAGCAGAGACTTGCCGCTACCTACTACATCGGCGGCGTCTTCCGGGTTGACTAGATGCCGTGATCACACGTGATCACGGCATCTAGTTGCGGCTAAACCCGGAAGCGTTCGCTTCCGGGTGGTGTACAGACACCCCGTGTGGCCAATCGGGGTGTCTGTACACCATATGAAAACTGTAATCCTCGCTGGTGAGGATTACAGTTTTCAAAGTGCAATTCTTATTCTGGCCACTAGATGGCAGGCCAGGATAAGAAATGAGCAATTCATGTCTTTCTGAGTCTATAAAACCCAGAATTGCTCATAAAGAAAAAAAAAAAAAGCCACAATATATAGCCCATATTTGAGCTTTCTAATAGTAAAAAAAAAATTTAAAAAAAAAGTTAAAAAATATATAAAAAATAAAAAAGATGTAAAAGTTCAAATCACCCCCCTTTCCGTATAAGTAAAAAATAAAATAAATATAGAACATCATGGGTATCATCGTGACCGAAAACGCCCGTACTTTTTAAAATATAAAAAAAAAAATTCAATACAGCGAATTGTGTGGCGGAAAAAAGCGTCCAAATGGCGATTTGCCGTTTTTTGTCGCTTTTTTTTTCTAAAAAAAATTAAATAAAAAGTGATCAAAAAGTCATACACACCCCAGAATGGTATCAATAAAAACTTCAGATCGTCCCGCAAAAAATGAGCCCCCATACAGCTCTGTACACATAAATACCAAAAAGTTATAGGGGTCAAGATTTGACAAGGAAAAAAAAAAAAAAAAAAAGGGCAACTTTCTAATTATTTTATCACTATGAAAACGCAGGAAAAACTATACATATTAGGTATTGCCGGATTCGTACTGACCAGTAGAATGAAAGTAACGGATCAGTTTTAATGCACATCGAACGCTGTAAATAAGAAACCCGTAGAACTGTAGCGGAATAGCGTTTTCTTTGCAATTTCACCCGGTTTGGAATTTTTTTCCCGCTTCCCACTACACCGTATGCAATATTAAATGGTGGCGTTGGAAAGTACAACTTGTCCCGCAAAAAACAAGCCCTCATACAGCTATGTGAACAGAAAAATAAAAGAGTTATGGCTGTTTGAAGGCAGGGAGCGCAAAACGAAAATGCAGAACCGAAAAAAGCTCCGGGGGTGAAGGGGTTAACTGACCTCTATCATCCAGTGCACAGCTTTGTTGGATGCTATCTATCCATATGTCCAGCTTGGAGTTCTTTCTTTGTAGGCTACAGTAGATGGGCAAGATATTACCCTCATATCCCAGATAAACTTCGAAACATTCTCCACAATTTAGGTAATCCCCAAATTCATCTTAAGCACGATATAAATATACAGAGCTCGAGTTAGGCCTATTAGTTATATTCTATGTTGCCTCTTTTGTAACCTATTAGTAATTACAGTATAACCTAAAGATTAAAAACACTAATTGTGTTCTGTAATGATAGTTTGCTCAACTTGTTAAAGGGGTTCTCCGGGAATTAAGAAAATGAAAATACATAAATATTACTTTATTATAAATATATTCCCAAATACCTTTCATTATTTATAATGGCTTGTTTTGTCTAGGGAGCAATCATTAGGAGAAACAAATGGCTGCTGTCCTATTAGTGCACACAGAACCTGTCCTAATCACACAGCAGGACAAGTTACTTCAGAACACTGAGATAAAGAACTGCCTCATCCTCCTCTCTTCTCTGCTTGTCAGGGATTATGATCCTGAATACAGATGATAAAATCTTTAGCTGAATGTCTGTAGGAATGGAGTTCATGAGCAGATGTGGTTAATAGGCAGCAGCACTTGTGTGCAGTCTTCATTACCACAGTCTGTCCTGTCAGTCCTCTCTGTTCATGTCTCTTCATGAACTCCATTCCCACAAAGATTCAGCTAAATATCAGATTAAACTATATTCAGGATCATAACCCCTGACAGGCAGAGCAGGGGCTGTGGTAATGGAGACTACAAACAAGTGCTGCTGCTCATTAGCCACATCTGTTCATGAACTCCATTCCTATAGAGATTCAGCTGAAGATCTTATCAGCTGTATTCAGGATCATAACCCCACACCAGCAATGCAGAGAGGAGGATGAGGCAGCTCTTTACCTCAGTGTTGTGAAGTAACTTGTCCAGCTGTGTGATTAGGACAGGTTTTGTGTGTACTAATAGGACAGGGCCATTTTGTTTCCCCTGATGATTGCTCCCCAGACAAAATGAGCCATTATAACTAATTAAAGGTATTTGGGAATATATTTATAATAAAGTAATATTTATGTATTTTCATTTTCTTAATTCCCGGAGAACCCCTTTAAGTTACTTTTTATTTCATGTTATTTCAAAGTAAGATTGTCACCAGTTTTGACCATACTAAACTGCTCTATCTAGAGCATAAAGGGAACCTGTCATCAATTTTATGCTGCCCATACTAACGGCAGCATAAACTAGAGACAGGTGAGTTGATTTCATCGGTCTGTCATTTAAAAATTAAAAGTAAGTTGTTGCCGAGAACCAGCATCACAGTCATTGCAGACTAGGCCTGGAAAAGAGTCATAGCCACCTGAGAAGAGTCGTGGTTATTCATGAATTCCTGCTCTCCCTGCCTACCTACTGATGACTGACAGGCTTCTATCTAGTTTTCTCCCTTTCTCTCTAGGAGAGAACTGTCAATCATCATCAGGTGGGCTTGGAGGAGATTATGAATAACCATGACTCTTCTCAAGTAGATTTGATTCTTTTCAAGGCCTGTGCTGCAATGATTTTGATGCTGGTTCTAGGCAACCACTTACATTTAGCTTGTGAATGACACACCGCTGAAATCTGCATTTCTGTCACTAATTTATGCTGCCCTCAGTGAGATCAGCATAAAGTTGATGACAGGTTCCCTTTAAGAGAGCAGTGCAAACAGAGTTTATGTGGAGCTTTTCTCATCATTAGTATGATTAGAGTTTTATTCTGCCAGATTTTGCTCTTATAATTGCCCAGGGTGGGTCTTACTGTTCTTTTCTGTTCTCTGCACTGAGCTACTTCACCGCCGCTCCCCTCTACTTTGAGAAACAGATGTAGAACCCAACCAGGAGACAAGTACAGCTGTGAGCAGACGGGAAGGGTGGAGAAGCAGCTAAGTTGTAGAAATCACAGTGAAGCCCCACCCTGGGCACTTGTAACAGCAAAATATAGCAGAATACAACATCATATTCACACTACTCCTTATAACAGAATCTCCACAAAAGGTGTTTGTACCTTGTCCCTACCTCGCGAGACTTCGGGTAATAACTTCAGAAATTAATTTCTACTGTTAAAAAGCTTTTACCTAACTCGGTTTCGGTTCCAAGTGGTACCTTGAAACCGAACCAGAGTTCAGTAAAAGGTTTTGGTAACCGTACAATGGTAACTGTTTTCCCTGCTAACAGTTATAACTAAAAAAATTACAGAAGTGGAAAATTAAAAGACACAGATTAACCATTTCCTAACCGCCCATAAATTATAAACGTTCTGGGCAGTCAGGTTTATCTCTGATTGGATGTATTAGAACGTCCATTCAGAGATCGCAGCTGCAAGCTAATCATGCAGCTGCTGTGTCAGTGACAGTAGTGCAGGCCATAGAGAAGTGGTAGGGAATGGTCCCTGCCTTCTAGATCACTGAATACACAGTGATGAAAGAGCATGTGACCGTCAGGGCTGCAATCAGCCCTGCAGTGAGGCTGTACAGCATAGTATACTGCTGTACAGCCTCTCTGGGGGTTGTATGCCCCCTGTAATTAAGGCTACTATGTCAGCCTCAGTTACAGGATAAATCAACAGCAGCCATTTTATTTCCCCTGATGATTGTTCCCTAGACAAAATGAGCCATTATAACTAATGAAAGGTATTTGGGAATATATTTATAGTATTTTCATTTTCTTAATTCCCGGAGAACCCCTATAAAAATTGGGGAAAAATTGAAAAAATTAAAAAAATAGACATACTGTATTTGGCATTGCCACAGCCACAATGACCAGCTCTATAAAAATCACATGAGCAATTATAACAAAACAGTTTTTTTTTGTTACCTCACTGGTTGGCTTATTTTGAGAAAGAATATTACACCAGAATTGTTGTGCAATTTTGGTGCAAAACAGCACATCATCAGCCACACCCCTTCCCTGTAAAGCCCAAACCCTTTCCCATTAAACCACATACCTTTTTCAGACTAAGCACAGATGTTTCCCTTTTTATGCCACAATCTAGGTGCACTCACATTAGCAACTGTCAGCCATTACCAATAAGATGTTGAAAGTGGCAACTCTTTGGCGTATTGAACTTACTCTTACATGCTTTATAACTATTTATGTGAACTTAATAGACTCACTTTCTTGACCTGGGTTAGTCAGTTATAGGTTAAGACATATACATTATGTTAGCTTCCCCATCTTCCAATATCTGATTTACCTCTTTTTGTAAATCTGTCTCCAGGATAATCGCTATCGAAATAAAGCCTTAGCCTAATAGCACTTAGTACCTTATTTCCAGATGTGCCTTTGTTTCAGCAATAGGTGTTTTCTATCTTCTGAAAATCCAGTTTATTTGGTATGCAAACGAGCCAGTAAGGTGCCCAGAGGGGCATCATTGTTGCAGGAAGGAGCCCAATCCCTCCCCCTGCCACAATGTGTCCACCCACCCCTCCTACATCACATTCAAGCCATAAGTCCGCCCCCTTTTCCCTGCTCCCAGCATGAGGGCAGGCTTGGGCACTAGCAGGAGGCGTTCCTGGGCGTGCAGTTTATACTGCATAAATCTTCGGGCTCATGCATATGACCGTATGTATTTTGAGGTCTGCAAAACACGGATCCGTAAAAAATACGGTTGACGTCCATGTGCATTCTGTATTTTGTGGAACGGAACAGCCGGCCCCTAATAGAACAGTGTTATCCTTGTCTGTAATGCGGACAATAATAAGACATGTTCTATTTTTTTGCGGAATGGACATGCAGACATACAGAAACAGAAGGCTCATGGAGTAGATTACATTTTTTTTTTTTTGAGGATCTATTGAAATGAATGGTTCCGCATATGGTCCACAAAAAGAATGGAACTAACACGGAAGGAAAATACGTTTGTGTGCATGGCCCTTATACTGTTCTGTAAAAGGATTTTCTGGTTTAGGAACTGCACATTGCACAAGTTAGGGCTCATGCACATGACCGTGTTTTTGTCCCGCATCCAATCCACTTTTTTTGCGGGTCGGATGTGGACCCATTTACACCCACATGCTGTCCGCATCCATATTTCTGTTCCATGGCACCAACACAAAAATAGAATATATCCTATACTTGTCCTTTTTACAGATAAGGATAGGACTGTTCTACAGATGACAGGACGTTCTGTTCCGCAAAATGAGGAGCTAACACGGCTGGTATCCATTCTTTACAGATCCGCAATATGCGGACTGCAAAAATGGCTACGGCCATGTACATAAGCCCATACTAGAGGGGATTTCCACGTTAGCACTTTCAACTATTAGGTAGAGCGGTGAGCAACTACAAAATGACTGAATCGATCCATCCATTACATGGACATCCCAACATCTGCTTATTAGGAATGACCATCCTAACAAAAGCAGACAACAGCTTGTTCAAAGCAGACAACACTTTTACCTTTTACCCTTCCCTTGCAGATTGTAAGCTCTTTCGGGCAAGGTCCTTTCTCTGTACCAGTCGGTTATTAGTTTTTTTTGTATTTTTACATTATGTACTGTATGTGCAACAGTGAAAATCACAAAACATCATTTAATTATTTGTATAAAATTAATATACTAACAATTTTCCACTTATCAAATGAGGCAGATTTCTCTTTAATAAACAGAGTTTGACGCCACTATGGACAGTGAGGAAGTTAATCACTATAAAGTATTTTCTGAACTGTTGTGGAAATTTAATCTTTATCACATCACAATAATAAAAATTAGACAAACTGGTAATTTTAAACAAATCACTTTGATATATCATGTTACATATTGCTCGGACTTCAGTGAATACGTCCTTGAAGGAGGATGCAGAAAAATGATTAATCCTTTAATTGGGTTTATTTGTCTTCTCTCTGCAGAGCAATAGACATCTCATTTTCATCTGCATTTGATTGTAGTCTCTGTCATACAAAGACAAAGATTTTAATAAGCGATATTGATGAAAGATGGAGATGTGTAATTATTTAAATGAACTATTTATGTGCTGTCGCGTTGTGCTCCATTGTTAAAATCTAAAACGCGAACAAACAAAAACATCACATTTCCAAATTATAATTTTGCCTTGTGTGTGGAAAAATCAAGGAGATCATTTGTGTAGCTTCACATTTCATTATGGCCCTAAAATAAAAGAGCTTGATATGAGAGGATGTGCGCTCCCATTTTCTTTAACATGAAAATGACTTGTTTTACTTGGTAAACATAACTGTCATTTTACGAGATGACAAAACTTAATAACTTTTACAGGAACATAACGGAGAAATTCACAAAGGTGACAAAAAAAATCAATCACCTATCTATTTCTTTTCCCTCCACACCAACATTAGGCCCCTAACGAAATACAGAAATAAGAAAATATGACAAAAATAAATAAATGTGGTTCTCACCAGGGATTAAATAGAACATTATTAACCTAAAAGTTGATTTAAAGGGACTGTCCCATCTCATTAAATGGTTCCTAGCATACCTAAGTCTTCAATATAGTACATGCCACTTACAAATTTTCTTGTATTATTAAAAGTGTCACCACTCTTTTTTGTTCTGAATCTTCTACTGCTTTCCTGTCTGCTCATTGTCAGGGACGTAGCTATAGGGTAAGCAGGGGAAACCGCTGCTTTGGGGCCCTAATTCAGAAGGGGTCCACCCAGGAGGAGGACTAAAAGATTTTATTGTCAGGGTCCCCTCAACAGTATTGACACTGTAGAAAAAAGCTGCCGGACTTAGTCTGAGAGAGTGATTTTGACTAGCCATAGGAGTGGGGGTTGCACAGGAGGAAGGGGTTGCAAAGAAGATGCTTGGGGGGGGCATTCAAAAGTTTGCTGTGGGGCTCAGTCATTTCTAATTATGCCACTGGTCAAGGGATACAGCCACCGCTGCAATCTTGCAGTAGGTGTTGCACAGGCGCAGTGCAGGGAAGCAGTCCTGTATATGTGGTGGCCGGGATCGCAGGAGAGCACACGCATGCACACCAGCTCCATTCCCAGCAATTTCTCATCAGTCTGTGTAGTCTGTATAGAAGAGCTCCATGGCATGTGCAGTAGCCCTGGAGCTGTTCTACACACTCATTCACTGGCTTCTCACTTCAGCGTCCCTCAGGCAAGGAGCACAATGACTTTATCAGCACGTTGCTTGTCTGTGCTGTTGATCAACATCCAAGTCAATGCCCCCATATCAATCAGAAAGTTTAGGGCTGTGGATTGGCGGCATCCCTAAACAAGAGAGATGGGACAACCCCATTAAAGAGAACTCTAGAAGTCATTATAAAGCAGTAGCATGAGATGAAACAGTGCCACTGTTGTCCATAGTCTGTGCCTCATATTCATTTATTCAGGTTATCATTTCCACTTGAGGAAACAGTTATTTTGATGATACCATGATATTAGGGTACTACCAATAGCTCTATTATCTAATATTACCTAATTAAGGAGATTGAATTAAATTAGAAAAAGAGGTTTGCCTTTTTCTCAGTAACACTGCTACTTACGTTCATGTTCTGTGTCTGGTATTGCAGCTTATTACCACTCATGTAATCCATCTTGTTTCTGTACTAAATAATGAAGCAGACAACACTTTCAGTAAAGAAAAAAAGAAAAATTAACAAAATGTAAATCTGTTGAATATTAAGTGCAATTTTAAGAGAACATGCTCAGTGGAAAGTGCAGTACAATCTCCAGGCAGCATTTTATAGAACAGGAGGAGCTGAGCAGATTGATATAAAGTTTTGAGGGGAAAAGATTCTGTATGACTTATAATTGATTAATGTCAATCTCTATTCATTCTATGAGTAGGAAATCAAGTGGACCACTGGACTCCTAGAATAAGCAGAAATTCACATGAATAAATGATAAGTTGTACCGAATTGCTTCCTACAAAACTCAGCCATCATGCTCTACAATATACTGCCTGCAGTTTGAATTGCTCAGTGTGATAGGTTCACTTTAAAGGGTATTCCCATCTGAATATTTGTGGCATATTGATAGGATATGCCATATGGGATCGATAAGTGTAGGTCCCTCCTCTGCGACCTGTGCCTAGCTAAAAAAAATGGGACCCCACACTGAATGGAGAAAACCACGCATCATCCCTGTTATTGATATACAGTGGGGGAAAAAAGTATTTAGTCAGCTACCAATTGTGCAAGTTCTCCCACTTAAAAAGATGAGAGAGGCCTGTAATTGACATCATAGGTAGACCTCAACTATGAGAGACAAAATGAGAAAACAAATCCAGAAAATCACATTGTCTGATTTTTAAAGAATTTATTTGCAAATTATGGCGGAAAATAAGTATTTGGTCACCTACAAACAAGTAAGATTTCTGGCTCTCACAGACCTGTAACTTCTTCTTTAATAGGCTCCTCTGTCCTCCACTCATTACACTGTAGGAGTGGATCCCAGAAGTGAGACCACACCTATTGGACATTTACATGTATACTATCGATACGCCATAAATGTCCAGATGGGAATACCCCTTTAAGTGAATAAATTAAGTTAAGAAGCTACTAATACTATACCCTTGGCAACTAAATTACTCTGTTGGCTAAGTTACAGGAAATATGGAATATTGAACATAAAAATATAACATTAATAAATAACTTGATATACCATTTGCTAATAAAGTGGAAATTTATGTTACTTTGACTTTTTAATGTTAAATTAGTGTTAGTAGCAGTTAGCTTTTATAGAATGCTCTAAACTGATTATTTAACAAGCCAGGCTTTGAAAACAGATACTCCAAGGCCAGTGTCATATCTGGCAATTTATAAAGAACATTCTTTCCATTTACAGGAAGACAGGCAGTGAGCGGAGTTTAGAAACTGATCTATAGATTGCCTTGGGCCTTATACTTCAAACTGAGTACAACCAAACAAAAAGCACCAGATGTTCAGATTTTATTTATTCACTTAGCTACTACCCACACCACACATATAGAGTAGAGAGCAAGTGATGTACTGCATAGCTATGTGCAAAGTTGTCATTATTACAGCCATTCCCATAGAAACCATTCAAATTGTATTATAAGCTTCTGTCATTGAACAAAAAGTCTGAAAACTGAGGGTAGCCATCATTCTGGTGTAACCAAAGAAGATTTACCTATTTATATATTGATTTCTTTAAAGTCATTTTTTTAGGAACATCTTTAGAAAAAAAGTTTTTATTCAATGTAAGAGATTTCAGGACATTATGATGTTTTTTAATGTCAATTTTTTGTTCACATTATGTTTACCCCTGGAAAAAAAAACTGTTTACTGGGTAAGGCTTTTTTCACACTGCTAGCAGCATGTTCCAGCAGGCTGTCCCGACATGCTTGGAGTAGGCTGGACAAAAAACACTGCGTGCAGCGGTAATTTTCCGGCCGATTCTCTGCATATTTGCTTGAGGCTAGACAAAATACTTGACTCTTCTGGCACTGCTGTATCCGGCAGGCTGCTCCCAGCAGAAACACCATGTTTTTAACAGATATGCTCATGTAGTTGCCTACCTCATATACATCTTTCCCATAAGTTTTTGGATTCTCCTGACCCATTGTTAGGTCTGAGGTCTATGTCTGGTGTCCTCTTGCTATTCCCAGTGGGGGCGGATGCTGTATCACTTACCATGTTATCCAGTATCCTTCTGGCCAACGTCCTCTCCATTCTGCTGCCTCCATGCTCCTGCCTGATGCTCCCATGCACACACACCTCTGGCCCCTTAAAGGGCCAGTGCACGAGCTCCCAAATCTTTTCCCACCCAATTGTTGAGGGTCCCTGTGTATTTAAGGCACCCTCTCCTGCAGGAGGGTGCGTGAACTTTAGGTTCCCTGGTGCCCAGCAAAGGTATTCTGATTTTTTTGTGATATTGCAATTTACCTATGTTTATCCTGTGTTATCCCCTGCCTGTATTCTTGCTGTGTTTCAAGTTTGTGTTATGTTGCCTGTGTGTCCCTGTACTTTCAAATCCAAGTTCAGTTCAGTTTGTGCGTAAGTTAACCAAACCTGTCTACCTTGTCTGTGCTTCAGTCAATTCCCCAGCCAGTCTGCCTCATATTTGTCTCATCACTTCTCCGCCCGCAAGTCTTTCCTGCATTAACTGTGTGCTGACTCAATCTCAAAGAATCAGCATTCTAGTCTTGGTGACTGTTCAGACTATACCTGAGGTTTTGGTGCATTTTTGTATTCTTGAGCTCCTGGTGCTTGCACCAGAGTTCTTGATCCCAGTGGGTCAGCTACCAACTACACCGGGACTATCCCAGAAGGTAGCAATCTGGTTTCTAACCGGCAGTGAATGGTGAATGCTGGGGAAGTCCAATAGAAGGTTAGCCCTAAGTCAACCCAGTTAGTTGGGACAGTCACGGATCTGTAACACCCATGTTCACCATGTAAAAAAATCTTCCATCCTGTAGGTAGCACTGCCTCTTGCTGTATCCAACCATTCCCATGATGCGCTTTTTTCTACCACAGCTCCAGCCCCACCCCTAACAATGCTCAGCTAGTTTATAGCTCCTCTGACCCAGCTAGTTATATAGACACTCCCCTATCACTGTCCCTATTTCTGCTTTGACATACTCATATACATAATACTGCAGGAAATAAGAAAGAGCTCCATGGACAAGATCACCTGACCCCCGTCCAGAACATAAAATAGGAGCTATAACAGTAAAAAAAAATACATTACAAAATTGAAGATAACTTAAAAAATAATTATTTTAAAGGATGTTGATGAAATCTAGAAAACTCTTTAACACCTCTGACATTTATATACAGTGAAAGTCAGCACTTTAAAGATGGCACCCGCTCACACGTGCAGCGAACGCCATAGCCACCAGGTTTCTACAGTTTCAAACAGCAGAGGCCCGAGGCAAATGTAAATGCAAATGGTGTGTTCTGTGATGGATATATGCAAATCACAGAAAATAATTGGCAATCTAGGGTGACTTTAAAAAAAAAAAGTTTTAAAAGTTCAAATCACCCCCTTTCCCCAAAATAAAATAAACCATTTTAAAAAAACATTATATGCATTGCTGCATCCGAAAACACCCATACTATTAAAATATAACAATATTTATCCCATTTGGCGAATGCTGTCATGGAAAAAAAAATCTAAATACCTGATTCACCATTTTTTCTCACTTCACCTCCCCAAAAAATTGAATAGAAAGTGAACACATGTATATGTAGTCACATAAACTTCAAAATGGTATGACTGAAAAGTACAGATAGCCCACAAAAAATGAGCTTTGTACACTTAACTACAAAAAAGTTATAGTAGAGGTCAGAATATGATGATGAAAAGAAAAAAAAACATCTTTGTCAAAGTTTGGATTTTTTTTCAGTATTAAGACGCAAAACAAACTGTACTGACCTGGAGAATTAAGGTAAAAGGTTAGTTTTACCACATTGGGAACACCGTAAAAAAAAAAAAGCAAAAAAAAAATTTAAAACATAACACTGTGGCGAAATTGCATTTATTTTCAAACTCAACTCCATTTGATTTTTTTTTCCCAGCTCCCCACTACATGATATGCAGTATTACATTGTACTATTAGGAAGTACAGCTTGTTCTGCAAAACACAAGCCCTCATATGACTATGTGAATGGAAAAGTAAAAAAGTTATGGCTCTGGGAAGGTGGGGAGTGAAAAATGAAATGCAAAAATACACAATTACAAGTTCCTCTAAAGGTTAAGGTAAGAAATTTTAATGAGGCCCATGCATGTCTACACAAATGGAGGAAAATATCAGTGTGAACAAAACCATAGCCATTCATACTATAATGTTACAGTATTTTAATGTCTTGCAGTCTGTGTAGTTCCTTCTAAAAAAAAAATAAAAAAGTAACATATTTAAATGAGCATTGGTGTACAGGTAAATACTGTTTATGTATGATTTGTAGTTTGCATTGCTACTTTTCTCCTTATCATGTTGCAATGACACAGCCGGAGGGGGCTGGATTGTTAGAAGCAGCTATGCATATCTGGTCCTGAAAATCATTCCATTTATAGATGCATTAGACGTGTAACAAAATAGTCTATAAGGTATCTTTCTGGTTTCTAACAGCGGGTTGCCTTATGTATTCAACATCAGCATTTAAGTTTACTGCTGCTGAACTGAATTCATATCAGTAGAAATTTCTATCAAGCAGTGGGGAATGCAGGTCATTTTCCAATGCTGTCTTGCCGAGTTATCATCAGAAATGTTTCTAAATCGAGCAAAGTATTAAAAGGTTGCATAGAATAATTCATAGCATGCTTTTATATAGCTCTGGCTGTTGCTTTACTCGAATAATGACTACTAAAAACTATTTAGTTATAATTAAACCGCTTGGCTGATTATTTCTCTTTCTTAATGTTTTCTGCTCTGCTGGATAAAATGTTTTACCTATAATATTTCTCTCAGCATTTTTATCGCTTTTTAAATGTTGAGTAGTTACACAAATCTTGCAGCCATGAATAATTATGCTTCTGCCACTACTGCTGTCTCATCTCATTCTAGAGGATTCAATATTTAAAGGGTTGACCAGTCTTAGGTCTCATACACATGTCAGAATCACGTACACAAAGGCTATACCGAGGCCTCCATGTGTCACCATATTACAAAACAATGAACAATTTCAGGCGGCAAATTTTTGTTGTATTCTACTCATTCATTTTTCATCTGGCAGTTATTAAACATTTTCAACAGTTTTTCCTCTACATCTTTTAGTTTCAGTGCATTTGCAGACTAGCAGGCTCTCTGCTTCACACGTCAGGGAGCTGCTCGGATGTCTCAGTCTGTAGCCTTTATTAGTGAACTTCTGACATCCAAAATTCATTATAGCTAAATCAGTTTGATATGAGTTTTTATTAGCTGTCATGAGTTCAGAGATAAGAGTTAGGCAAGGGCACACCCGTCGCAGCCCAGATCCCTGAGTAGCGGGGACCCCATCAAAATGAATAGGATCGCCGTGGCAGTCGCAAGAAATCCAACCGTGTTGGATTTCTTGTGACTGCAGCGGCATCCCATTCATTTCTATGGGATCCCCGCTACTCAGGGATCCGGGCTGCAACAGGTGTTGCGCAACAACTGTCGCCGTGTAACCCTTGCCTTAAAGATTGAGCCATAAGGGCAGCTCCCTGATGGATTCAGCATGAGGGATAGAGCAATAGTCTGTAGATGCACTGAAAGGAAATATAGGAAAAACAGTTAAAGACTTTTAATAAAGACCAACTGAAAAAATAATTTTTAGACTAAAATGAGTAGAATGCAATAATAAATAAAATTTTAATGTTGTATTCTGAATTCCTGTGTTTGTAAACAGAGACATACATGAGTAGAGTATGGCCCCATAGACTTCTTTAAATGCTGTATTATGGCTTTGTACAAGTCTGAATCGCACAGAGCCATAATACAGCTGGATACTTGTACTGCAAACAGGGCTGCCATTAGGGCAGCACAAACAATACTGAGTCCCAATCATTTCACTGCCAAAAAAGGGGCCCAAGCTCCGGTACCTCAAATTTTTCTTCTGCTGTACTCTTTAGGATAAGCATGCAAAACATAAAAAAGAGGAAGGGAGGAGGCCTGTCTGACCAGTGATTTATGTGAAAGGAGGGCGAGAGCTGCTGTGTTCAGAAACAGGTAAGAAGCTGCCATGCTTCCTATGGCTAGGACTCCGACACACAAACTCAGCAAATCAGCGTCTCCCTGTTATTAGTTAGAAGCACCTATTGGTAGAACATAAGTCATTGGGAATGTGACCTGAGCACCAATCAGCACTAACCACATATAACAGAAAAGCCCAGAAAAGTCAAGTACAGAAAGATCTTTCTCTTCAGCAGTCCCAGTCACACATAGCCGAAAGGCAGTTTGTGGATGAAATCAAAGCTGCCAGATATACTGTTTTATAGTGTACTTTAGAGGTTATGTTAGCTAGTGTGGGAACTGTTTGAATTTCAAGGGGAAGGAAGGATCGTATGTGTTATAAGTTAAAGGGTTTGTCCAAGTTATCCTCAGGATAGATCATCAATATCAGATCAGCTGGTTGAAGAAAAGGCATGCACTGTGCCAGCGCAGGCTTGCCTTCATTGTTTACCTGCTTGCCATCGACATCGTAGTGGTGAGCAGTTGTAATTACAAGCCGTTCCACTCACTTCAGTGCGATGGCCTATTCCTATACACTTGAATAGGAAGGTGCCATTCCATTAAAGTGAATAGGATTGCTTCTTGTAATTAGAGATGAGCAAAGTTCTCAAAAATTCGATTCAGCTACTTCGCCGAATTTCACGAACAATTTTTCTTTGTGACGAATTACTTTGTCATGAAGCGCATTTCTTTGTAAATAGCAGGTACAATGACAGGGACCGTTGATTGCGTTGCCCCACATCATTGAACTCCTCAGCTTCACAGCAAATAAAATTTATCCTGAAATTCAGATCACAGTCCACTTTGTCAACGTTGATCTGCCTAAAATTACTTGTAATTACACCTGATTACTGTTTGCGATGTCAATAGTGAGCAGGTAAAAAATTGAAGAGAAGGCAGCAATCACACAAGCGCAGCCTTCGCTTCAATCAGCTGATGGGCAGAAGTCCTGGGTGTAGGACCCCTGCCGATCTGATATTAATGACCTAGTAGTATTGAAACAAAGCATTTGAAGCAGAATTTGGTTTAGGAAAACTTTGATTTGCAATAAAATCCGAATTTCCTTGCGCTTCATGGTAATGAATCAGTCTTTCCTAAAATGTCAGCTGCTTACAAAGTGAAAATAAGAAGCCTGGGAATGCGAGATCACCCATAATGCCATGCAGATCCTGCATGGTCTCCACCATTGTCCTGTGAGCCAAGCATAGGGAGAGACATAACAAGCGCATAGGGAGAGACGTAGCAAGAAGAACATTGGAGAGGGAGAGTGCAGGAAGACTGCCGGGAGAGTATACCGCTATGTGCATCACGTTCTAGTGCACCACCATTCAGAGTTAATCCATTATTTTAGTGATACAGATAGTGTGCCTCAGTATTAAAGATAGTTTTCTTATAAAGCCATGTGCATCATGTACTAGTGCACAAACATTCAGATTTAATTGGTTATTTTAGTGATGCAGTTAGTGTGCCTCAGTATTAAAGATAGGTGTAATATATTGCCGTGTGCATCACGTTCTAGGGCACCAACATGGAGAGTTAATCTGTTATTTTAGTGATACAGTTACTGTACACTATGGCTAGGGATGAGCGAATCGACTTTGGATGAAACATCCAAAGTCAATCCGCATAAAACTTTGGTTTAATACTGTATGGAGCAAGCGCACCGTACAGTATTACAATGTATTGGCTCAGATGAGCTGAAGTTATTACTTTGTGAAGTCTTACGAGACTTCGCGTAATAACTTCATAGATTAATTTGTACTTTAAAAAAACATTTCCCGAAATCGGGTTCGGTTCCAAGGTACCACTAATATATATGTTGTTCACAGCCCACTGGGAAAACTGCAAACCTATGAAGACATGGCCATCCACCTAACCTTACAGCACAGGCAAGGAGAGCACTAATTAGAGAAGCAGCCAAAAGGCCCTTGGTCATTCTGAAGAAGCTGCAGAGATCCACAGTTCACGTGGGAGAATCTGTCCACAGGACAACTATTAGTTGTGTACTACACAAACCTGGCCGTTATGAAAGAGTGGCAAGAAGAAAGCCATTTTTGAAAGCAAGCCATAAGAAGTCCCATTTGCATTCTGCCACAAGCCATGTAGGGGACACAGCAAACATGTGGAGGAAGGTACTCTGGTCAGATGAGACCAAAGTTGGACTTTTTGGCATAAATTCAAAAGTCTATGGTCCTGATTTATCATGCCTTCACTCCAGAATTCTGGCATCAGAAATATGGCTTTTGCAACTTTCTGCACAAAAATTGACACGATTGAACAAAATTTATTCAATTTTTAAAAAGTCACAAAAAAGTCACAATATCACTCCAGGAGGAGAGTGGGGTAGGAAAACTGAAGTAGCTTTTCTAGACAAAAGTGTTAGGTTTAAGGATAATACAAAGTTATCAAGTAACATGAGACATTTGATTAATGTGACATAAAGTACTTCAACCCAGACTCAAGCAAAACATATTTCAAATTTTCCCCTCATGATAAATTCCCCCTTATGTGTAGCAGAAAACTAAAACTGCACATCACCCTGGACACACCATTCCCACCCTGAAACATGATCAAAACATAGTCAAGCAAGTCCAGACCTAATAATCTGTGCCAAGACTTAAAAATTACTGTTCACAGATGCTCTCCATTCAATCTGACTGAGTTTGAGCTAATTTGCAAAGAAGAATGGGCAAAAATTTCAGCCTCTAGATTTGCAAAGCTGTTAGGAACATACCCCAAAAGACTCACAGCTGCCATGACAGCAAACTAAAATGTATTAACAAAGTATTTTGAAAACAAGATATAATTTTCTTTTCACTTCACACATATTTGCTATTTTGTATTGGTCTCTCACATAATATCCTAATAAAATACATTTAAGTTTATGGACTTAACGTGAAGAAATGTGAAAAAGTTCAATGGGTATGAATACTGTTTCAAGGCACTGTATATTCCTTGTCATTCTGGGCCTTGTAGTGAAAGATACAGTCCTATCAGTGATTGACAGCTATCTGTGCAAACACAGTTATAGAGGGAATGCTGTCAATTACTGAGCAGCCCGAATGAGCAGGAATTTGAATATTATTTTTTTAAATTACAAGTTTTGCAGAATCATTTCCCAGAAAACCATATTTCAATCTACTGAGCCCCTCCTGCTCTATAACATGCTGCTGGTAGATTTAAGGGATTTTTATTATTGAGCTTTATTTTTACAGTACAGTGTACTGGCATATCTGCAAATACACAGTTTATGGGGCAAAACAAAATATAGCTTACGAAGAATACAGGGTTAACTACCCATATATAGGGTTCCTGGCTATCACATCAATGGACATCTCTATTATACTTATAAAGAGTATTCCCTCATTGTGTTTTCACACCATGCTCTACCATCAGTATTAGTTCTGGTTAAAAGGCAGTTCAGTAGATCCTTGTCTTTGACAGACACAGCCCACTCTTGATCATGCACCACCATGCCAATACAATTATTCACTAAACAAATGCTACTTCCTACTTGTAACATACATTAACATTCTGATGAGGGAATGGGTTACAGATCAGAAAGTATTTATCTGACATATATGTACTTATTGAGACATGCTATACCACATCATTTGAGCATTTTGTTGTTTTCTCCTACTATATGCCTTTGAGTCAATTTTCTATAACAAAATGACAGCTTCAGATGGTTCATCTTTAACCCCTTCATGACATAGCCATTTTTCACCTTAAGGACCAGGCCAAATTTTGGAAATATGACATGTGTCACTTTATGTGGTAATAGCTTTGAAACACTTTTACTTATCCAAGCCGTTCTGAGATTGTTTTCTTGTGACACATTGTACTCCACGACAATGGTAAATTTGAGTCAATATAAATCGCCTTTATTTATAAAAAAATCCTAAATTTACAGAAAATTTGGAAAAATTTGTAATTTTCAAACTTTGAATTTCTATGCTTTTAAGGCAGATAGTGATCCCTCACAAAATAGTTATTACTTTACATTTCCCATATGTCTACTTTATGTTACCATCATTTTGTAGATGTAATTTTATTTTTTGGGGACGTTAGAAGGCTTAGAATTTTAGAAGTAATTCTTAAAATTTTTAAGAAATTTTCCAAAACCATTTTTTTGAAGCAACAGTTCAGTTCTGAAGTCACTTTGTGGGGCTATCATAATAGAAACCACCATAAATGACCCCATTTTAGAAACTACACCCCTCAAGGTTTTCAAAACGAATTTTACTAACTTTGTTAACCCTTTATGTATCCCACAAGATTTAAAGGAAAATGGAGATGACATTTCAAAATTTCACTTTTTTTGGCAGATTTTCCATTTTAATCCATTTTTTTTCCTGTAACACATCAAGGGTTAATAGCCAAACAAAACTCAAAAACTATTACCCTGATTCTGCGATTTACAGAAACACCCCACATGTGGTAGTAAACTGCTGTATGGGCACACAGCAGGGCGCAGAAGGAAAGGTGCGCCAGATGGTTTTTGGAGGGCAAATTTTGCTGGATTGGTTTTCAGACTCCATGTCCCATTTGAGGCCCCCCTGATGCACCCCTACAGTAGAAACAACCAAACAGTGCCTGTATTTTGGAAACTAAGGGATAAGGTGACAGTGTTATTGATACTATTTTGGGGTACATATGATTTTTGATTGCTTTATATTACACTTTTTGTTAGGTAAGGTATCCAAAAATGCCTGTTCTGGCTCAGTTTTTTTTTTTTTTTTGTACAGTGTTCATCTGACAGGTTAGATCATGTGCTATTTTTATAGAGCAGGTTTTTATGGACGTGGCGATACCTAACATGTATAGTTTTCTTTATTTATTTAAGTTTTACACAATAATATCATTTTTGAAACAAAAAAATCATGTTTTAGTCTGTCCCTTGTCTGAGAGCTGTAGTTTTATTATTTTTTGGGCAATTGTCTCAGGTAGGGGCTCATTTTTTGCGGGAAGAAGTGACGGTTAGATTGGTACTATTTTGAGGGGCATACGCCTTTTTGATCGCTTGCGATTGCACTTTTTGTGATGTAAAGTGACAAAAAATGGCTTTTTTTGACCCTGTTTTTATTTTTATTTTTTTACTGTGTTCACCTGAGGGGTTAACTCATGTGATATTTTTATAGAGCAGGTTTTTACGGACGTGACGATACCTAACATGTATAGTTTTCTTTATTTATTTAAGTTTTACACAATAATATCATTTTTGAAACAAAAAAATCATGTTTTAGTCTGTCCCTTGTCTGAGAGCTGTAGTTTTTTTATTTTTTGGGCAATTGTCTCAGGTAGGGGCTCATTTTTTGCGGGAAGAGGTGACGGTTAGATTGGTACTATTTTGAGGGGCATACGCCTTTTTGATCGCTTGTGATTGTACTTTTTGTGATATAAAGTGACAAAAATGGCTTTTTTTACACTGTTTTTATTTTATTTCTTTTACCGTGTTCACCTGAGGGGTCGGGACATGTGATATTTTTGTAGAGCAGGTTGTTATACACTATATAGTGTACTGTAGTGTATTGTCACTCAGTCTAAGCCTTCTCAGGCTCCTGCCTTTAGCAGGAGACTGAACAGGCTTGATTACACCATGGCAAGCAGACGCTTCTGAAAGCGTCTGGTTGCCATGGTAACCATCGGGACGCTGCCAGAGCACAGTAGCGTCCCGATGGAAGGGGGAGGGAGCTTCCTCCCTCTCTTCAGCCCACACCATCGGCGCTGCCAGCGCACCGCAGCGCCCGATGGGAGGGGGAGGGTGCTCCCTCCCCCTGTTAACCCTTTCCATGCCGCGGTCCCTACAGACCGTGGCATGGAAGGGGTTAAACTGCTGACATCGGTGCCAATTTAATCGGTGACAATTTAATGTAATGACGGGTATACTCGTCATGGAGCGCTAAATAGCAGTGCTCCATGACGTGTATACTCGTCATATAGCGGGAAGGGGGTAATAGCAATATTATTTAGTGCTGCATTAACTGCCAGTTAGTGCTGCATCATCTGTTTTTCACATACAGTGTAGCATTCCAAGATTTAGAAATCTGATGTATGCTGATAGGTAGTGGCGTAGCATGGGTTGCCAGCACCCGGGGCAAGCCATGTATTATGCCCCCCAACCTGTGGACACGCCCCTTTTTACAGATAATGTAGTGGATGTCACCTGCAGTCCTATGTAACACTACAGATAACACAGTGATAACTCTCTGAGTACAGATTATGTAGTAGATGGGTGTGAGGCCCCAGAATTCAGAACACGCACAGTGTGAACTGAAGTCTGGGGCCAGGATGCAGCAGGGTGGGTCATACCACATATATAACAAGAGGGAGGGCACTCAAATATTTAGAGCCATAAATATCACTCAAAGTATAGTTATTACCAATATATTTATTATGATCTTATATAAAAAAAATATCTAAACAATATATGCAAAACAAGTCAATATAAAAAATTAAAAATAAAAAACAGTAAAAAACACAATAAAAATATTAAAAATAAAATTAATATGCAAGGTATGAGGAACAACACTGAGGGTGTTTGGTTGTTCCCACTTTGGAGTACATATGTAATGCAGACTCTGATATTACTCGCTGTATCTGTATATCGTATTCAATATAGGCTTGTTATATACACTTGATTCCAAGCTTGCTCCAAATTAGCATAATATGCTTATTTCCCACTAGTAGGGTATGGTCTATGCAAAGTCCTTATTTCAATAGGGTACGTTGGTTCAGCGGTAATACAATGGTAAAAATGTCACTACTCCTCTATTAGTATGATGTGCATTATAGGCTGTAGTTGTTAATGCCTAAATATAGAGTTGGTAAGGATTAGTTATTAATACTCATTCAAAGTTGTTTTGAATCGTACTTTACCCCTCCTGCAGCTGTATATCCCGTATCGACGGGAATGAAGGTGCCAAGTACAAACGTGGCATCCCACGTGACTATAGCACATGATTTCCAGTCCGGTCATGTGACCTCTTACTCACAGGTCCTGTAAGGTAACTGCAATACAGGTCCTGGAAGGTAAATGCATATGATGCTTTTTATATCAATGCGGCTAAAGGTATCATGCATTCAAATGGCCAAACAGCTGTTGTTTCTTTAGAATGTAGACATCTAGGGCTGTAGCGTCCCCTTCTCGTACCAGACGCGTTTCGGAGCTAACACAGCTCCTTCCTCAGTGGTTAGGGTAGCCATAAACAGCCCAAGATTTTATACTAAATCAACTCTTAATTGGTGGGTTGAACCTTTGGACCCTATGAGTTGGTCCAAAAAAGTGGTATGGAGTACTTGATATATACTTGATAATAAAAAATAAAAATAAAAGACATACTGGATTGAAAGACATAGATACAAAAATCATATATGCTACTCTATACATGTCTCCCCTATTGAATGTAACAAATAAATATGAAAACAATATGCATGCGATTCTTCTACGTATTAAATGCATGCGGTTTTTCTGCGTTTTTCTTGACATAATACTGCTGGGCAACCATTGTATGTTCCCATTGAATTGGACCTCTAGGATCTTGAAATTAATCAATTTGGCAATGTATAGTGCCTAATACATAGTAGCTCAAAAATAAATAAATATGATAAGCCCTATTTCCCAAATAGCTAAGGTATTGATAGACAAACACTTGGTATTATGACTGCAGTACTATCGCATTTTTTGGAAGAATACTATCTACCATATGGATTTTATTAATGTTACAGATATGTCATAAAACTTATTGATGTTATAAGTCCATAAACAAAAAATCATGTCTTGTCTATTATATTCATCTGAAATAATGTGAAAAACCTCTCAACATTTCTGGTAAGTATATCACAAGATTATCAATATGTAACGCAAGAGGCTAAATAGAGTTATTGAGAGAAGGGGGGAGGGTGGCCCTCCCGGGAGAGGGGATCGTCGCGCTGGGAAACAGCCGGACGGCGATCCCCCATCACTAGAGGGCAACCCTCCCAAATCTTAAAAAACCAAAAAGCTCCAGTTCAGCATTCAGACCTTTAGGAAGTAAACTGTCAAACTCAAAAATCATCTTGGATTCCGCTCTTGACATTTTTGTTATGTTATTGCCACCCCTCCATGACTTCCTGATTTTTTCCAATGCTACAAAGGACAGGCTGCTGGGATCTTGATTATGGTATTCTTTGTAATGTTTTGATATTGAATGGAGTTCATACCCTTTCCTTATATTATTAACATGTTCCGCTATTCTAATCTTAAGTGGTCTTTTAGTACGACCAATATATAGTTTGTGGCATGGACATTCCAAAATGTAAATTACATCATTGGAATTACACGTCAATAGTTCTTTAATAGAGTGCTCATATGTATTTTGTACCCAATCTAGTGCCTACTACATAAGTATATCTCGTTTTTACGGGTTGGGTGTACCGTTGTGGAGAGAGCATCTTCTCCTTAGCACAATCCAGAGGAGCCGCTGACTACTTCATTTAATTTGGGTCATACCACATACCTCATCCATCCAATGACATATCTTGTGATATAGACTTTCCTCAACGTATTCATTCGGAGATAAGACCACCATGATACCTTCTTTCAGCTGCGTCTCGTCTCTACAGAATTTTACAAAAAACATTTTTGGATTCCTCACTTTACCATCATCCTCCACCTCCTGGTGCCTCAACACGGTCATCCTGCTGCTACACCCAATACTGTGGTAGATCCAGATAGATAGGGCCGGAGTTGAGGCATACTAATATATACTAAGGCTACATGTACACGACAGTGAAAAAAAACGCCCGTTAAAAGCGGACACACTGTCAGTTTTTCATGGCCATTTTGTATCAGTGTGTGCATCAATTTTCTGGCTGTGTGTCCATTTTTAATGTCCATTTTGCATCCGTTTTGCATGACTTTTTCATGTACGTTAAAAACGGACATGAAAAATTGATGAATTGGATTGGCAGTTATTTCTTGCCCCAACTATAATCATGACCCCCATGATGCCCATAATGTCCTCCATAGTGCCCCTAACTAAAATAATGTCCCCCACGGTGTAAATAACTTTTTACAGTGCCCCAGCTAAAATAATGTCCCCCATAGTGTAGGAATTTTTTTTTAATGTTCCCAACTTTAATAATGTCCCCCATGTAGGCCCCCATCTTAAATAATTTCCCCCATGGTTTAAATAAATAAATAAACCTCACCTTATCCAATTGCTCGTGCTGCTGCAGTCTCTTCTCTCTTCCACGCACAGGACCTGCCGAAGGACCTGTGATGTACGCAAAGACGTCACTGCGCGCGCCAACGTGGTGACATCACCGCGCATAACGCAGGTCCATCGGCAGGGCCTGTTCAATGAAGAAACCAGAGACTGCGCAGCGCGAGCAAGTGGGTAGGGTGAGTGTACCCGTTTTTAATGGCCATTAGACGGGAGCACTCCTGTCAATCGGCCGTTAAAAATGGC
Organism: Rhinella marina; assembly: GCA_900303285.1. Classification (NCBI taxonomy): domain Eukaryota; kingdom Metazoa; phylum Chordata; class Amphibia; order Anura; family Bufonidae; genus Rhinella; species Rhinella marina. The sequence continues at coordinate 38,169 of ONZH01017540.1, forward strand.
CCCATTCATTTCAACGGGGCAGTCGGCCCGTTGAAAGGGCCCAGAAATAGTGCTTTCTTTGGTGCTAAAAATGGCCATGTGACGGCCGCTACTTAGACGGCCGTCACATGGCCATTTTTCTCTGTCGTGTGCCATGAGCCCTAATAGAGTGGGGCGATAATAGACACGTATATGTGAAGCGACATAGGAAAAAATTACAAAAAAATAAATAACACACCAAAGCCGGATGCACGCCAACAGGAGACCGAATCCAAGCTCTCACAAGGTCACAGTAACACTCAGGGAAGGCAGCACTCAAAAAAAAAAATGTTTAATTTATTCACCCATTGTCAGCCAATGCTGACATTGGGTGAATAAACTACAGTTTTTTTTTGAGGGGCCATAATATATACTAATAATACAGAGGGGCCATTATATATTATAATAATACAGAGGGGTCATTATATATTATAATAATAAAGAGGAGCCATCATGTATTATAATAATACAGAGGGGCCATTTTAGATTATAATAATACAGAGGGGGCTATTATATATTATAATAATACAGAGGGGCCATTATATATTATAATAATACAGAGGAGCTATTATCTACTATAATAATACAGAGGGGCCATTATATATTATAATAATACAGAGGAGCCATTATATATTATAATAATACAGAGGGGCCATTATATATTATAATAATACAGAGGGGGCTATTATATATACTAATAATGCAGAGAGGGCCATTATATATTATAATAATACAGAGGGGACCATTATATATTATAATAATACAGAGGGGCCATTATATATTATAATAATACAGAGGGGCCATTATATATTATAATAATATAGAGGGTGCCATTATATATACTAATAATACAGAGGGGGCCATTATGTATTATAATAATACAGAGGGGCCATTATATATACTAATAATACAGAGGGGGCCATTATGCATTTTAATAATACAGAGGGGCCATTATATATTATAATAATACAGAGGAGCCATTATAGATACTAATAATACAGAGGGGGGCATTATATTTTATAATTAATACAGAGGGGGCTATTATATATCCTTATCCGTGTGAAGGGGCACAGAGGAAACAAAACCCACCGTGTGGAGGGGGCACAGAGGAGACAAAACCCATCGTGTGGAGAGGGCACAGAGGAGACAAAACCAACCGTGTGGAGGGGGCACAGAGAAGACAAAACCGACCGTGTGGAGGGGGCACAGAGGAGACAAAACCCACCGTGTGGAGGGGGCACGGAGGAGACAAAACCCACCGCGTGGAGGGGGCACAGGGGAGACAAAACTCACCATGTGGAGGGGGCAAAGGAAAGACAAAACCCACCGTGTGGAGGCAGCACTGAGAAGACAAAACCCACCATGTGGAGGGGGCACAGAGTAGTCAAAACCCACCATGTGAAGGGTGCACAGAGGAGGCAAAACCCCCTCAAGGAGATAAAATAACTTGTAGAAGGATGTACTTTATGGTGAGCTGTGTAACTGCTGACTTTAAAAAAGCTTCTAGCAGCTCTCACACACCTCGTATGCTCCACTACAAACTACATAGAAATACAGCCCACAGACCCCTTACCAGAAATCACTGACCCCAGTAGTGCCTGCACTCTCCCTGCTCTGGACACTGCTCTGATTCTTCTTACTGCCCTTTTCCTGCATTTGGCACAGTTTGTAAAAGGCGGGAGGAAGTGGTCACATGATTTCATGACGTCATGCCCTCAAAGAAGCCAATACATTCTAGGCTTTACCTAGGCTTATGAGGCAGAACAGAGGGGATGGGAGCCATAGGCTCCTAGGTCCCTCCTTGAAATGCCTTCTGCCTGGCACCCCTGCAGTTTGGCGCCCGGGAAATGGCCCCCCTGCTCCCCCCCCACGCTACGCCACTGCTGATAGGGTAGGATAGGGTAGACTAGGGTTGAGCGAAGTGCGTTTCAGATCATAAATGCAAAGTCTCTTTATTCAAAACTTCGCTTAAAACACCAATACAAAGTTGGATTCAGTACTGACTGGTATCCTGATACCAAAGCCGACTTCAGATTTCAGTTTTAAAATGGTTTGTTGTACAATCGAATGCCGAAGTTCTTCACCGAAGTCTCGCAAGACTTTGAACTAATTTCATCTCCGCGCAGCCCATTAATTTGAATGCTGTACAGAGATAGGTTTCCATACAACATTCAAGCGAAGTTTTGAACGAAGCAACTTCAGATCTACGATCTGAAACGTGCTACGCTCAATTCTACTGATAACCAAGCCTAACACATAACATTTTAGAATAACTGAATTCCATTGAATTGCCAGTCTTTCAGTAATTAAAATTAAAGATGGAACACCACAAACAAGATACCACATCAGTCCATAACAAGGCAAAAAAGCATTCAAGCAGAGACCTGCTGTTTTGCTAAATTAATGGCTTGAACAGCCCAAATACCAGTCCTGATAGACATGGATTAGTCCTAAAGATTAACTGATTCGAAATTTGTTCCAAATAGCTTGAATTCTAACAAATCCAATTTGGTTTTTTTTTGTGAGAAAGAGACTAGTATACTACCCTAGGTTTCTGGGCAATATATATGTGTTGTCTAGGGGGTACTCTTTCTCATTACGGAGAGCGCTAGTATGTGTTGTATGTGTGCAGTGCATTGGAGGCCAGGCAACACTCCTATGGTTCTCTGGGAAAAATATTCAAATTAACTTTCCTAAGCCTATCTTATGCTGACAGATTTAAGATGTGCTAGTTTTCATATATTATTCCCAGAAACTAGCTTACAACACTCCCCATACATACTTGGTGCCCTCCATAAGGAGAAATAGTACCTCAACAAAGGCCTCTCAGGCAGCCAAGCAAATTTTTTTTGCTGAGCTCTGTTAAAGGGTAGTTACCCAGGAAGAACTGGATTCCTGGAATGAAAAAGTTATCTCTTTTGAAGAGAAGCATTATATGGGGACACACGCACAGCAGTAGATAAAAATCTTATTATGAAAAAGCTCTAATTGAATAGTTTGAGGCTACCTCCAGGGGAAATTCTTATTCTAAAAAATCACTGATTGAACAGTTTGAGGCTACCACCAAAAAACTTATAAATGGATAACTAGGGGAATCTATGAAAACACAATAAGATATGAATAAATATACATACCAGAGATGTGAAAAACATGCAATTCAGCTTTCTACCAAAAGTATATAACACTTGAATATGCAGCATAGCCATCCAGTCATTGCTAAGCCATTTTAACAGACTTAGTAGACTGTAGTATTACTAGGAGAATAGCTTAGCCATCCACGTATCTCCAGCTAGCATTTTAACCCCTTAAGGATCCAGCCATTTTTCACCTTAAGGACCAGGCCGTTTTTTGGAAACTTGACATGTGTCACTTTACAGATGCGTCCACACTTAACTTATCTCCAAACTCAGAGTGGTGTCTGTTTTGTCCTGACAGCAAAACAACATGATATCGCGAGATTGTAACTAAACTCTAAAAAACTGCAATACACGTCACAACCACTGGGCGGTGAGTGCTCCACATTTAGCTGATTGCTCAGTTGCTTTTTCTTTTGTTTAGAGCAGCTGGTCTCACATACTATCTCCATTTTCATGGTCCAACAGCTCTGCACTAACTCTGCTTGCTTTTGTCATCATCTCCCGCACCATCTCCATTTTCATGGTCCAACAGCTCTGCACTAACTCTGCTTGCTTTTGTCATCATCTCCCGCACCATCTCCATTTTCATGGTCCAACAGCTCTGCACTAACTCTGCTTGCTTTTGTCATCATCTCCCGCACCATCTCCATTTTCATGGTCCAACAAGCTCTGCACTAACTCTGCTTGCTTTTGTCATCATCTCCCGCACCATCTCCATTTTCATGGTCCAACAGCTCTGCACTAACTCTGCTTGCTTTTGTCATCATCTCCCGCACCATCTCCATTTTCATGGTCCAACAGCTCTGCACTAACTCTGCTTGCTTTTGTCATCATCTCCCGCACCATCTCCATTTTCATGGTCCAACAGCTCTGCACTAACTCTGCTTGCTTTTGTCATCATCTCCCGCACCATCTCCATTTTTTGATGGTCCAACAGCTCTGCATTAACTCTGCTTGCTTTTGTCATCATCTCCCGCACCATCTCGATTTTCATGGTCCAACAGCTTTGCACTAACTCTGCTTGCTTTTGTCATCATCTCCCTTACCATCTCCATTTTCATGGTCCAACAGCTCTGCACTAACTCTGCTTGCTTTTGTCATCATCTCCCTTACCAACTCCATTTTCATGGTCCAACAGCTCTGCACTAACTCTGCTTGCTTTTGTCATCATCTCCCGCACCATCTCCATTTTCATGGTCCAACAGCTCTGCACTAACTCTGCTTGCTTTTGTCAATCATCTCCCGCACCATCTCCATTTTCATGGTCCAACAGCTCTGCACTAACTCTGCTTGCTTTTGTCATTCATCTCCCGCATCATGTCCATCCCATCGATTTTCATGGTCCAACAGCTCTGCGCACTAACTCTGCTTGCTTTTGTCATCATCTCCCACCATCTCCATTTTCATTGTCCAACAGCTCTGCACTAACTCTGCTTGCTTTTGTCAACATCTCCCTTACCAACTCCATTTTCATGGTCCAACAGCTCTGCACTAACTCTGCTTGCTTTTGTCATCATCTCCCGCACCATCTCCATTTTCATGGTCCAACAGCTCTGCACTAACTCTGCTTGCTTTTGTCATCATCTCCCGCACCATCTCCATTTTCATGGTCTAACATCTCATGCACTAAACTCTGCTTGCTTTTGGTCATCATCTCCCGCACCATCTCCATTTTCATGGTCCAACAGCTCTGCACTAACTCTGCTTGCTTTTGTCATCATCTCCCGCACTATCTCCATTTTCATGGTCCAACAGCTCTGCACTAACTCTGCTTGCTTTATCATCATCTCCCGCACCATCTCCATTTTCATGGTCCAACATCTCTGCACTAGCTCTGCTTGCTTTTTTCATCATCTCCCGCATTATCTCCATTTTCATGGTCCAACATCTCTGCACTAGCTCTGCTTGCTTTTGTCATAATCTCCCGGACTATCTCCATTTTCATGGTCCAACAGCTCTGCACTAACTCTGCTTGCTTTTGTCATCATCTCCCGCACCATCTCCATTTTCATGGTCCAACAGCTCTGCACTAACTCTGCTTGCTTTTATCATCATCTCCCGCACCATCTCCATTTTCATGTCAACAACTCTGCACTAACTCTGTTGCTTGTTTTTGTCATCATCTCCCCGCACCATCTCCATTTTCATGGTCCAACAGCTCTGCACTAACTCTGCTTGCTTTTGTCATCATCTCCCGCACCATCTCCATTTTCATGGTCCAACAGCTCTGCACTAACTCTGCTTGCTTTTGTCATCATCTCCCGCACCATCTCCATTTTCATGGTCCAACAGCTCTGCACTAACTCTGCTTGCTTTTGTCATCATCTCCCGCACCAATCTCCATTTTCATGGTCCAACAACTCTGCACTAACTCTGCTTGCTTTTGTCATCATCTCCCGCACCATCTCCATTTTTTGATGGTCCAACAGCTCTGCATTAACTCTGCTTGCTTTTGTCATCATCTCCCGCACCATCTCCATTTTCATGGTCCAACAGCTTTGCACTAACTCTGCTTGCTTTTGTCATCATCTCCCGCACCATCTCCATTTTCATTGTCCAACAGCTCTGCACTAACTCTGCTTGCTTTTGTCAACATCTCCCTTACCAACTCCATTTTCATGGTCCAACAGCTCTGCACTAACTCTGCTTGCTTTTGTCATCATCTCCCGCACCATCTCCATTTTCATGGTCCAACAGCTCTGCACTAACTCTGCTTGCTTTTGTCATCATCTCCCGCACCATCTCGATTTTCCATTGTGCCACAGCTTTGCACTAACTCTGCTTGC
>ONZH01017541.1:0-49740 GCA_900303285.1 Rhinella marina
CCTATACAACCGCTACTGCTGTACTACATATATCTACAGTGTACACAGCCTATACACTGACTGCTGTACTACATATATCTACAGTGTGTACACAGCCTATACAACCGCTACTGCTGTACTACATATATCTACTGTACACAGTATAGTACACAGTGTACCTATACAACCATTACTGCTGTACTACATATATCTACAGTGTACACAGCCTATACAACCTTACACCTGTACTACATACCTGCTGTACTACATGTACAGTCTACAGTGTACACAGCCTATATACAACCGCTATACTGCTGTACTACTACAGTATATCTACAGTGTACACAGCCTATACAAACGCTACTGCTACAATATATCTACAGTGTACACCTAGCTATATCACCATACTTACTGCTGTACTACATATATCTACAGTGTACACAGCCTATACAACCATTACTGCTGTACTACATATATCTACAGTGTACACAGCCTATATACAACCTGTACTATACTGCTGTACTACATATATCTACAGTGTACACAGCCTATACAACCGGTACTATACTGCTGTACTACATATATCTACAGTGTACACAGCCTATACAACCGCTACTGGCTGTACTACATATATCTACAGTGTACACAGCCTATACAACCACTACTGCTGTACTACATATATCTACAGTGTACACAGCCTATACAACCACTACTACTGTACTAGTACTACATATATCTACAGTGTACACAGCCTATACAACCACGCTACTGCTGTACTACATATATCTACAGTGTACACAGCCTATACAACCATGCTATAATCTGCTGTACTACATATATCTACAGTGTACACAGCCTATACAACCATTACTGCTGTACTACATATATCTACAGTGTACACAGCCTATACAACCATTACTGCTGTACTACATATATCTACAGTGTACACAGCCTATACAACCGCTACTGCTGTACTACATATATCTACAGTGTACACAGCCTATACAACCTGTACTATACCTGCTGTACTACATATATCTACAGTGTACACAGCCTATACAACCGCTACTATGCTGTACTACATATATCTACAGTGTACACAGCCTATACAACCATTACTGCTGTACTACATATATCTACAGTGTACACAGCCTATACAACCGTGTACTACTGCTGTACTACATATATCTACAGTGTACACAGCCTATACAACCGCTAACACTGCTGTACTACATATATCTACAGTGTACACAGCCTATACAACCGCTATATCTGCTGTACTACATATATCTACAGTGTACACAGCCTATACAACCACTACTACTGCTGTACTACATATTATCTACAGTGTACACAGCCTATACAACAACCGCTACTGCTGTACTACATATATCTACAGTGTACACAGCCTATACAACCATACTGCTACTGCTGTACTACATATATCTACAGTGTACACAGCCTATATACAACCAGCTACTGCTGTACTACATATATCTACAGTGTACACAGCCTATACAACCACTACTGCTGTACTACATATATCTACAGTGTACACAGCCTATACAGCCGCTACTGCTGTACTACATATATCTACAGTGTACACAGCCTATACAACCGCTACTGCTGTACTACTGCTATATATCTACAGTGTACACAGCCTATACAACATTTACTGCGGTAACTACATATATCTATACAGTGTACACAGCCTATACAACCATTACTGCTGTACTACATATATCTACAGTGTACACAGCCTATATCAACCTGTACTATACCTGCTGTACTACATATATCTACAGTGTACACAGCCTATACAACCACTACTGCTGTACTACATATATCTACAGTGTACACAGCCTATACAACCGCTACTGCTGTACTACATATATCTACAGTGTACACAGCCTATATCACCTGTACTATACCTGCTGTACTACATATATCTACAGTGTACACAGCCTATACAGCCGCTACTGCTGTACTACATATATCTACAGTGTACACAGCCTATACAACCGCTACTGCTGTACTACATATATCTACAGTGTACACAGCCTATACAACCATTACTGCGGTACTACATATATCTACAGTGTACACAGCCTATACAACCATTACTGCTGTACTACATATATCTACAGTGTACACAGCCTATACAACCACTACTGCTGTACTACATATATCTACAGTGTACACAGCCTATACAACCACTACTGCTGTACTACATATATCTACAGTGTACACAGCCTATACAACCGCTACTGCTGTACCACATATATCTACCAGTGTACACAGCCTATACACCACTTACTGCACTACATATATCTACACAGTGTACACAGCCTATACAACCACTTACTGCTGTACTACATATATCTACAGTGTACACAGCCTATACAACCATTACTGCTGTACTACATATATCTACAGTGTACACAGCCTATACAACCTGTACTATACCTGCACAGCCTGTACTACATATATCTACAGTCTACAGTGTACACAGCCTATACAACCACTACTGCTGTACTGCATATATCTACAGTGTACACAGCCTATACAACCACTACTGCTGTACTGCATATATCTACAGTGTACACAGCCTATACAACAACCTGCTACTGCACAGCCTATACAACCGTACTACATATATCTACAGTGTACACAGCCTATACAACCGCTACTGCTGTACTACATATATCTACAGTGTACACAGCCTATACAACCACTACTGCTGTACTACATATATCTACAGTGTATACAGCCTATATCACCTGTACTATACCTGTACTGTACTACATATATCTACAGTGTACACAGCCTATACAACCGCTACTGCTGTACTACAATATATCTACAGTGTAACACAGCCTATACAACCATTACTTGCTGTACTACAATGTATCTACAGTGTACACAGCCTATATCACCTGTACTATACCTGCTGTACTACATGTATCTACAGTGTACACAGCCTATACAACCGCTACTGCTGTACTACATATATCTACAGTGTATACAGCCTATACAACCATTACTGCTGTACTACATATCTACAGTGTACACAGCCTATACAACCGCTACTGCTGTACTACATATATCTACAGTGTACACAGCCTATACAACCACTTACTGCTGTACTACATATATCTACAGTGTACACAGCCTATACAACCGCTACTGCTGTACTACATATATCTACAGTGTACACAGCCTATACAACCTGTACTATATCTGCTGTACTACATATATCTACAGTGTACACAGCCTATACAACCATTACTGCTGTACTACATATATATCTACAGTGTACACATAGCCTATACAACCATTACTGCTGTACTACATATATCTACAGTGTACACAGCCTATACAACCACTACTGCTGTACTACATATATCTACAGTGTACACAGCCTATACAACCGCTACTGCTGTACTACATTTTTATCTACACAGTGTACACAGCCTATACAACCATTACTGCTGTACTACATATATCTACAGTGTACACAGCCTATACAACCACTACTGCTGTACTACATATATCTACAGTGTACACAGCCTATACAACCGCTACTGCTGTACTACATATATCTACAGTGTACACAGCCTATACAACCGCTACTGCTGTACTACATATATCTACAGTGTACACAGCCTATACAACCGCTACTGCTGTACTACATATATCTACAGTGTACACAGCCTATACTACAACCATTACTGCTGTACTACATATATCTACACAGTGTACACAGCCTATACAACCACTTACTGCTTACTACATATATCTACAGTGTACACAGCCTATACAACCTGCTACTATACCTGCTGCTACTACATATATCTACAGTGTACACAGCCTATATACAACCACTACTGCTGTACTGCATATATCTACAGTGTACACAGCCTATACAACCACTACTGCTGTACTGCATAATATATCTACAGTGTACACAGCCTATAACAACACCGCTACTGCTGTACTACATATATCTACAGTGTACACAGCCTATACAACCGCTACTGCTGTACTACATATATCTACAGTGTACACAGCCTATCAACCGCTACTGCTGTACTACATACACAGTGTACACAGCCTATACAACCACTACTCTATACTGTACTACATATATCTACAGTGTACACAGCCTATACAACCGCTACTGCTGTACTACATATATCTACAGTGTACACAGCCTATACAACCATTACTGCTGTACTACATATATCTACAGTGTACACAGCCTATACAACCATTACTGCTGTACTACATATATCTTGGCTGTATTAAGGGCACTTAATAAAGAGTCTGGGCGCTGATGAGCGCTGCATCTCTAAGGCGAGGGTATTGTTGTAGAAGTTGTGGTTCTGCCAGGACCGGACTGACGGCGGGTGCGGTCCCGGTAGAGCTCTCGGTAGATGGCGGCTTCCATGTTTTGTCTTCTGTCCCCAGGAGTTTGACCCCGAGGAGTTCTACCATCTCCTGGAGGCCGCAGAAGGCCATGCCAAGGAAGGAGAAGGCATCAAGTCCGACATCCCCCGCTACATCATCAGCCAGCTGGGGCTGAACAGGGATCCGCTGGAGGGTGAGTGGCGCCATCGCTCCGTGTGTCACGATCCGTGGGGGGCGGTAATGCGCCTGATGGTTGTCGACAGCGCGGTGACACCCCCTGATATTTCATGTTTAGAAATGGCGCAGCTGAACAGCTATGACCGCGGCAGTGCGGACGCCCCCGAGACGGAGGAGTCTGTGGAGGTAATCACGCCTCATCCTTCCTTACCAGTCTTTAGGGGGCGGCCCATTAACCCCTCTGTATTTGTAGGGATGCAGCGCCGCCGTCATACCGACCAAGAAGACGCCCTCAGAAGAAGAGTTTGAGAACATCAAGCTGATCAGCAATGGAGCCTACGGGTGAGTGTAGAGCCGGCGCCGATGGGGCCCCAGACGTTACCGAGCTGTAACTCCTGCCCCGTGTCTTCTCCAGGGCAGTTTACTTAGTCCGGCACAAGGAGACGCGGCAAAGGTTCGCCATGAAGAAGATCAATAAGCAGAACTTGATCTTGAGGAACCAGATCCAGCAGGCCTTCGTGGAGAGGGACATCCTCACCTTCGCCGAGAACCCCTTCGTGGTCAGCATGTTCTGCTCGTTCGAGACCAAGCGTCACTTGTGCATGGTGATGGAGTATGTGGAAGGTGGGTGTTGTAGTCTGTGGTTCCCCGTGGCCCTTTGCCGATCTCCACGTAGTGACGTGTTCTCTCCCTCAGGCGGGGACTGTGCCACGCTCCTGAAGAATATTGGCGCTCTGCCCGTGGACATGGCGCGCATGTACTTTGCAGAAACTGTCCTGGCCTTGGAATATCTCCACAATTATGGGATCGTCCATCGGGACCTGAAGCCAGACAAGTAGGTTCTTAAGGTTGTGGTTGGATGTCCCTGCGGGGGTCTCCCACCGGACCCCTCATCTCCCTCCATAGATCTGATGACTGGCGGTTCTCGGGAGGATAGCCTTTTATATCTGCCTTCTTCTCCGCAGCCTCCTCATCACCTCCATGGGTCACACCAAGCTGACAGATTTTGGTCTCTCGAAGATTGGTCTGATGAGTCTGACCACTAACCTGTACGAGGGGCACATTGAGAAGGACACCCGCGAGTTCCTGGACAAGCAGGTGGGTAGAGCAGTGAGCGCGCCTCTGCCGCTCCTTCTCATGACTCGTGACGTGTGTTACGGTTGTCTTCTCGGCAGGTGTGTGGGACCCCCGAGTACATCGCCCCCGAGGTCATCCTGAGACAAGGCTACGGGAAACCTGTGGACTGGTGGGCAATGGGCATCATCCTCTATGAGTTCTTGGTTGGCTGTGTCCCCTTCTTCGGAGATACCCCAGAAGAGCTGTTTGGTCAGGTGATCAGCGGTAAGTTGTCACGCAGCGTCGGCCATAAAGTGACAAAGTGTGCGCAAACCCACAGCGGCCAGCGCTCCGGCCGTCCCATAGAAGTGTGCGCGAGCGAGGGGACTCCGGAGCCCCCGGTCCTCAGGACGCTGGGGATCACCTGTCCATTGTACTGTCTAATGTATACTGCGCACGTCCTCACCACTCCAACATCTCTGCTTGCTGTCACAGAATGGAACCGTTTGTTTACATCTTGACTGGTGTATGGTGAGTGATCTGAAACACTAGCTCGGGGGTCGGCATCCTCTGGCGCTCCAGCTGGTGTGCAACTACAACTCTCAAAGGAGTGAATGGAGCATGCTGGGAATAGTAGTTTAACTACAGCTGGAGTGCCACAGGTTACCGACCCCTGCACTGGTGAATCCGTGTCTGCTTCACATGATCAGGACACGTTCACTTCCATTCATTCACAGCAAGCAAAGATACAGGATTAAAAGTAGTTTTAGAAAGTTTCCGAGTTTTCCGTCATTAGCATCTGGTGTGTTGCTCACACACGGACCGGCGGTTGCCCCGGCGTCGCTCACACACGGACCGGCGGTTGCCCCGGCGTCGCTCACACACGGACCGGCGGTTGCCCCGGCGTCGCTCACACACGGACCGGCGGTTGCCCCGGCGTCGCTCACACACGGACCGGCGGTTGCCCCGGCGTCGCTCACACACGGACCGGCGGTTGCCCCCCGGCGTCGCTCACACACGGACGGCGGTTGCCCCGGCGTCGCTCACGACACCGGACCGGCGGTTTGCCCCGGCGTCGCTCACACACGGACCGGGCGTTGCCCCGGCGTCGCTCACACACGGACCGGCGGTTGCCGCGGCGTCGCTCACACACGGACCGGCGGTTGCCCGGCGTCGCTCACACACGGACCGGCGGTTGCCCCGGCGTCGCTCACACACGGACGGCGGTTGCCCCGGCGTCGCTCACACACGGACGGCGGTTGCCCGGCGTCGCTCACACACGGACCGGCGGTTGCCCCGGCGTCGCTCACACACGGACCGGCGGTTGCCCCGGCGTCGCTCACACACGGACCGGCGGTTGCCCCGGCGTCGCTCACACACGGACGGCGGTTGCCCCGGCGTCGCTCACACACGACCGGCGGTTGCCCGCGGCGTCGCTCACACAGACCGGCGGTTGCCCCGGCGTCTCTTCACACACGGACCGGCGGTTGCCCCGGCGTCTCTTACACACGGACCGGCGTTTGCGCCCGGCGTCGCTCACATAGACCGGCGGTTGCCCCCGCGGCGTCTCTTACACACAGACCGGGCGGTTGCCCCGGCGTCGCTCACACACGGCGGTTGCCGGCGGTTGCCCCGGCGTCTCTTACACACGGACCGGGCGGTTGCCCCGGCGTCGCTTCACCACGGACGGGCGGTTTGCCCCGGCGTCGCTCACACACGGACCGGCGCGGTTGCCCCGGCGTCTCTTACACACGGACCGGCGGTTGCCCCGGCGTCGCTCACACACACGGACCGGCGGTTGCCCCGGCGTCGCTCACACACGGACCGGCGGTTGCCCCGGCGTCGCTTACACACAGACCGCGGCGGTTTGCCCCGGCGTCGCTCACACACGGACCGGCGGTTGCCCCGGCGTCTCTTCACACACGGACCGGCGGTTGCCCCCGGCGTCGCTCACACACGGACCGGCGGTTGCCCCGGCGTCGCTCACACACAGGACCGGCGGTTGCCCCGGCGTCGCTCACACACAGACCGGCGGTTGCCCGGCGTCTCTTACACACACGACCGGCGGTTGCCCCGGCGTCGCTCACACACACGGACCGGCGGTTGCCCGGCGTCTCTTACACACACGGACCGGCGGTTGCCCCGGCGTCGCTCACACACGGACCGGCGGTTGCCCGCGGCGTCGCTCACAGACACGGACCGGCGGTTGCACCGGCGTCTCTCACACACGACCGGCGGTTGCCCCGGCGTCGCTTTGCACACACACGGACCGGCGGTTGCCCCGGCGTCTCTCACACACAGACCGGCGGTTGCCCCGGCGTCTGCTTGCACACACAGACCGGCGGTTGCCCCGGCGTCGCTCACACACGGACGGCGGTTGCCCCGGCGTCGCTCACACACGGACCGGCGGTTGCCCCGGCGTCTCTCACACACGGACCGGCGGTTGCCCCGGCGTCGCTTCACACACGGGACCGGCGGTTGCCCCGGCGTCGCTCACACACAGACCGGCGGTTGCCCCGGCGTCGCTCTACTTACACACAGACGCGGCGGTTGCCCCCGGCGTCGCTCACACACGGACCGGCGGTTGCCCGGCGTCGCTCACAGACGGCGTTGCCCCGGCGTCGGCTCACACACGGACCGGCGGTTGCCCCGGCGTCGCTCACACAGACCGGCGGTTGCCCCGGCGTCGCTCACACACGGACCGGCGGTTGCCCCGGCGTCGCTCACACACGGACCGGCGGTTGCCCCGGGCGTCGCTCACACACGGACCGGCGGTTGCCCCGGCGTCGCTTACACACACGGACCGGCGGTTTGCCCCGGCGTCGCTCACACACGGACCGGCGGTTGCCCCGGCGTCGCTCACACACGGACCGGCGGTTGCCGCCGGCGTCGCTCACACAGACCGGCGGTTGCCCCGGCGTCGCTCACACACGGACCGGCGGTTGCCCGGGCGTCGCTCACACACGGACCGGCGGTTGCCCGGCGTCGCTCACACACGGACCGGCGGTTGCCCCGGCGTCGCTCACACACGGACCGGCGGTTGCCCCGGCGTCGCTCACACACGACCGGCGGTTGCCCCGGCGTCGCTCACACACGGACCGGCGGTTGCCCCGGCGTCGCTCACACACGGACCGGCGGTTGCCCCGGCGTCTCTTACACACAGACGGCGTTGCCCCGGCGTCGCTCACATAGACTGGCGGTTGCCCCGGCGTCTCTTACACACAGACCGGCGGTTGCCCCGGCGTCTCTTACACACAGACCGGCGGTTGCCCCGGCGTCGCTCACATAGACCGGCGGTTGCCCGGCGTCGCTCACACATAGACCGGCGGTTGCCCCGGCGTCTCTTACACACAGACCGGCGGTTGCCCCGGCGTCGCTCACATAAGACCGGCGGTTGCCCCGGCGTCGCTCACATAGACCGGCGGTTGCCCCGGCGTCTCTTACACACAGACCGGCGGTTGCCCGACCGGCGTCGGCTCACATAGACCGGCGGTTGCCCCGGCGTCTCTTACACACAGGACCGGCGGTTGCCCCGGCGTCGCTCACATAGACCGGCGGTTGCCCCGGACCCTCCTGCTGCACAGACTGACATGACTTTTCCCTTTTCTCCTGGCACCAGATGAGATCGCATGGCCAGACGGGGAGGAGGCGCTGCCCGCGGACGCCCAGGATCTCATCTCCAAGCTCCTCCGCCAGAACCCCCTGGAACGTATGGGAACGGGTGCGCATGCGTCTGCTCGTGTCTTGTAAGAACGGCACGCGTGGACCTGCTCTCTGATCGCTGACATTTTACAGGAGGAGCCTACGAGGTCAAGCAGCACCGATTCTTCAAGGATCTGGACTGGAATGGGCTGCTCCGGCAGAAGGCAGAATTCATTCCCCAGCTGGAATCTGAAGACGACACCAGTTACTTTGACAGTAAGAAGAATGAATGAGTTCTGATAGTTCTGCACATTAAAGGGAACCGACAGATTAAGAGCGCAGGAGTAATACCCCCATCAGGTGGGAGCTGGAATAGCTCTGGTTCTGTGGAATCACATGATGCCTCTCAGCCAGTCAGCAGCTCCGAAATCATGTGACTATCTGGGAGTCCTGTGTTGTCACATGATCCTCATCAGAGCTGCTGACTGGCTGTGAGGGGTCATGTGATCCAACCATGTGACTCCACAGGATGAGGTCCTGCTTTCTTTCCGTGTCCTCCACTGTACTCCGCCATATTGTTGATCACATGATTGTTTTGAGGACTTCTGATTGGTGTTTCATCCTGCAGCTCGCTCTGAGCGCTATCATCATGTGGACTCTGAGGAGGAGGATGATACCAATGATGAAGATTGTGTGGAGATCAGACAGTTCTCCTCCTGCTCCCCAAGATACAGCAAGGTACACACCCTAATGTTTAGCTCAGAACATGTTGGGAGTTGTTGTTCTTGCTGTAGAGCTACAGGTTGGAGCTGGCTCTCTGAGGACATCCGTCTTTACGTGGCGTGCCTCTCGTTCCTTGCTCTCCTCCAGGTCTATAGCAGCATGGAGCGGCTGTCCATTCACGAGGAGAAGACGCCACTGCCCACGAAGCGCAGTCTCAGCGATGAAAAGGATGACAAACTGGATGCCTTGGGAGGACTGAAGAACCGGGACCGGAGCTGGGTGCTGGGATCTCCCGAAATGTAAGTGTCCATTCAGCCCAGCTGCCAGCGCGTGGCCTCATGACGTGGACGCAGCACTCCTTGCGTTCTTCCATTTCTTCATTCAGACTCCGCAAGCGCCTCTCTGCCTCGGAGTCCTCCCATACAGAGAGCGATTCCAGCCCCCCGCTGACGGTGCGCAGGCGCTGCTCTGGTCTGGTGGACATGCCACGCTTTGCCATCTCCACAGAAGAGGAGCCACTGGCACAGAAGAAACTGCTTCATCAGGAAAATTCATCCACGCCATTGTCATTTCCCCGGGAGGGATCCGTCCTGCAGCAGCCGGTGGAGAGGGAGCTGAAGCTGGATGAAGAGCTAGTGCCGACTACACCGTCCTCCACCATCAGTAACACCAGCAGCTCCACCACGTTGACCGGTAATCCGCCCGCCCGCTGCGCCCGGTAAGCTGCGTCTGTTCGCACATCTGGTTCAGTACCGTCTGCTTTCATCCACAGCTGGCAGCACCGTGTCCGATCACAGCGGCCTCACCACGGACACCCCCGACTTCAGCACTCCGAAAGCCATCAGTGATTTGGCGGTGAGGAGAGCCCGGCACCGGCTGCTCTCAGGGGACTCCATTGAAAAGCGCACCTCCCGACCGCTCAATAAAGTCATCAAGTCTGCCTCGGCCACGGCCCTGTCGCTGATGATCCCCTCTGGTACGGCGCGGATGTCTGCCTGCTCGGGAGCCATGTTGTGGTGTTACCAGTAGCGTCTTCACCATCGCCTTGTGACTCTCCACAGATCACCACACGTGTTCCCCTCTGGTCAGCCCCATGTCTCCACACTCCATGTCCTCCAACCCATCGTCACGAGACTCCTCTCCCAGCAGAGATTTCTCCCCCGCCGTCTCCCACCTGAAGCCGCCAATCCTCATTCACCGCGCAGGGAAGAAGTACGGGTTCACGCTGAGAGCCATCCGTGTCTACATGGGGGAGAGCGACATCTACACCGTCCACCACATGGTCTGGGTGAGTCCTCGCCATTCTCTATGGTTAGCAGATGATGAGCAGCAGGGGCTGTCCGCACAGTGCTCACTCATAAACCTTGTCCTCACTGCACAGCACGTGGAAGAGGATGGTCCTGCTCACGAGGCCGGCCTGCAGGAAGGCGACCTGATCACTCACGTGAATGGAGAGCCTGTCCACGGACTGGTCCATACTGAGGTGGTCGAGCTCATCCTGAAGGTACATGCTGAGGCGCACCTCCTTCTGCTCTCGCGGACTGGGCTTCGTAGAAATGTATCCTGAAGGTGGTCTCCAGGTCCCTCCCCCTGTCCAGCCTCCTCTCCATTATTGAGGCCCCTCCCCCTGTCCAGCCTCCTCCCCATTGAGGCCCCTCCCCCTGTCCAGCCTCCTCCCCATTGAGGCCCCTCCCCCTGTCCAGCCTCCTCCCCATTGAGGACCCGTCCCCCTGTCCAGGCCTCCTCCCATTGAGGCCCCTCCCCCTGTCCAGCCTCCTCCCCATTGAGGCCCCTCCCCCTGTCCAGCCTCCTCCCCATTGAGGCCTCTCCGCCTTGTCCAGCCTCCTCCCCATTGAGGCCCTCCTCCGCCTTGTCCAGCCTCCTCCCCCATTGAGGCCCCTTCCCCCTGTCCCCAGCCTCCTCCCCATTAGGCCTCTCCGCCTTGTCCAGCCTCCTCCCCATTATTGAGGCCCCTCCCCCTTGTCCAGCCACCTCCCCGTTATTATGGGAGTTGCAGTACATGGCGGTTTTCTTCCTGGTCGGATGATGGGTGTTCTCTTTACAGAGCGGGAATAAGGTCTCCATTTCCACCACTCCTTTCGAAAACACTTCAATCAAAGTTGGGCCGGCGCGAAAAGCGGGTCACAAGTCAAAGATGGCGCGGCGCAACAAAAAGACCAAGACCAAAGACGGGCAGGAGAGGTGAGTACAAGCACCAGTGTGCCGCCTGTCCGTCCCCACGCAGGATCCGGTGATGGTCGTACCTGGGGGGTCCTGACTCTGATCCTTTCTACTTGTCTCGCAGTAAGAAGAAGAGTTCTCTGTTCCGGAAAATCACAAAACACGCCTCGCTCCTCCACACCAGCCGCAGCCTGTCCTCCCTCAACCGCTCGCTGTCGTCTGGTGAGAGCGTCCCGGGGTCTCCCACCCACGTCTTGTCTCCCCGCTCCCCAACCCAGAGCTACAGGTCCACCCCGGAGTCCGCACACTCAGGTGACTGCCTCTGACCTCACTGGGGGAGGGTAAGAAAAACCGCCCCATAAGGCCCCGTGCACACCGCCCAGTGCTCGGGTGCCACATCGGCAACTGCTGTGTGCATGAGGCCTAAAGGGGTTATTGGTGCTGCAGCCGTATCCGTGCGGAGCCGGCCACCTTCTACTACAATTCTCAGCAGGCTCCATTTATTTGGATGCGAGTTCTGAGCAGAGCAGTAATACATGCTGGGAGTTGTAGTTTCACAACAGCTGGAATGTCGGAGGTTGCCTACCCCATTGTAGAGTTGGAGGGGATCCATTGTGCTGGGGGGGGGATCCATTGTGCTGGAGGTGAGGGGGGGGGATCCATTGTGGTGGGGGGGGGATCCATTGTGCCGGAGGTGGGGGGGGATCCATTGTGCTGGAGGTGAGGGGGGGATCCATTGTGCCGGAGGTGTGTGTGGGGGGGGGGATCCATTGTGCCGGAGGTGGGGGGGATCCATTGTGCCGGAGGTGTGGGGGGGGGATCCATTGTGCCGGAGGTGGGGGGGGGGATCCATTGTGCCGGAGGTGTGGGGGGGCCCATTGTGCCGGAGGTGGGGGGGGATCCATTGTGCCGGAGGTGTGGGGGGGATCCATTGTGCCGGAGGTGTGTGGGGGGGATCCATTGTGCCGGAGGTGCCATTGTGAGGTTTGGGGGGGGATCCATTGTGCCGGAGGTGTGTGGGGGGGATCCATTGTGCCGGAGGTGCCGGAGGTGTGGGAGGGGGGATCCATTGTGCCGGAGGTGTGGGGGGGGGGATGTGCCATTGTGCCGGAGGTGTGGGGGGGGATCCATTGTGCCGGAGGTGTGGGGGGGGGGGATCCATTGTGCCGGAGGTGTGGGGGGGGGATCCATTGTGCCGGAGGTGTGTGGGGGGGGGATCCATTGTGCCGGAGGTGTGTGGGGGGTCCATTGTGCCGGGGTGTGGGGGGATCCATTGTGCCGGAGGTGTGTGGGGGGGGGGGGGATCCATTGTGCCGGAGGTGTGTGGGGGGGGATCCATTGTGCCGGAGGTGTGTGTGGGGGTGGATCCATTGTGCCGGAGTGCCATGTGAGGTGTGTGGGGGGGATCCATTGTGCCGGAGGTGTGTGGGGGGGATCCATTGTGCCGGAGGTGTGTGGGGGGTGATCCATTGTGCCGGAGGTGTGGGGGGGGATCCATTGTGCCGGAGGTGGGCATCCATTGTGCCGGATGTGGGGGGGGGTCCATTGTGCCGGAGGTGGGGGGGGATCCATTGTGCCTGTGGGGGGGGGGGGATCCATTGTGCCGGAGGTGTGGGGGGGGATCCATTGTGTGCCATTGGAGGTGTGGGGGGGGATCCATTGTGCCGGAGGTGTGTGGGGGGTGGGATCCATTGTGCCGGAGGTGGGGGGGGGATCCATTGTGCCAGGTGGAGGTGTGGGGGGGATCCATTGTGCCGGAGGTGCCATTGGCCGGAGGTGTGGGGGGGGATCCATTGTGCCGGAGGTGTGTGTGTGTGGGGGGATCCATTGTGTGCTGTGAGGGAGGTGGGGGAAGGGGAGGTCCATTGTGCCGGAGGTGTGTGGGGGGGGATCCATTGTGCCGGAGGTGTGTGTGTGGGGGGGGATCCATTGTGCTGGAGGTGTGGGGGGGATCCATTGTGCCGGAGGTGTGTGGGGGGGGATCCATTGTGCCGGAGGTGTGGGGGGATGTGGGGGGGGGATCCATTGTGCCGGAGGTGTGTGTGTGTGGGGGGGGGGATCCATTGTGCTGGAGTGTGGGGGAAGGGGATCCATTGTGCGGAGGTGGGGGGGGATCCATTGTGCCGGAGGTGGGGGGGATCCATCCATTGTGCCGTGAGGTGGGGGGATCCATTGTGCCGGAGGTGGGGGGGGATCCATTGTGCCGGAGGTGCCATTGTGCCGGGGGGTGGGGGGGATCCATTGTGCCGGAGGTGAGGGGGGGCTCCAGATCATAGACTAACCTCTTACCTTTGTTTTTGGTCTCTGCTGTTCTCTGTGCACAATTATTAGGCAGGTTGTATTTTTGAGGATTCATAAACCTCAAACCTGAGTATTTCAGGAAGTAAAGGTGCGGTTTTTGTTCCTCGGGAGAACTTTTTCCTCGCTGAATTATTCCGGAACTGAAAGGAAAATGTTTCTTTACATCCAGAACAATCGGTGCCCGTATCGCCGCCCTTCAGGTTCTTCACCGGTTACCACAACCTGCGGCTGCTGTCCAGAGCTCACCGTAAATCTCCCCTTTACATGTACAGCTCTGGGAGGGTCTTTAAATATGGTGGTCGCCAAACAGCAGAGGCCCACGGAGAATGTCCACAACCAGCAATAATGCCGATCACAGGCATTTAACCCTGTAGATGCCAAGTGAGACCAAGGCATCTAAATGGCCCTTCCGTCTAATACAGGGAGTCCCTCTGCAGGGACCCAGCGTATTAGAGCCGCAGTTCCTATGTTGGCCAGCAGATGGCGCTTACACTGTATAAATCTAACTGGAGAATATTGGAGCTTCTTACAGGGGCGGAAGAAGTTAAAGATTAGTTTTTAAATATAAAGAAGATTTTAAATATAAAAAAAATCTAAAAATTTTGGCCCTTTGAAGACGGAAGAGCAATGAAAACGCTGTGGTATCCAGGGTTTAGAGGGTCCACAGTCCTGCATAGGGTTTAGGTCATCAGGGGAGGGGTCCGCCATCATTCAGTACTGGCTCGCCACGCGGTGGAGACGTCTATGGTTTTCTTATAAGATGCAGCCTTTTTTTCTGGACCACTGCTTGAAGACACTGGGGGAGATTTATCAGACTGGTGGGAAGTCGCCCCTAGCAACCAATCAGATTCCTCCTTTCATTTCTCACAGCTCGTTTGGAACATGAAAGCAGGAATCTGATTGGCTGCTGTGAGCGACCCGCCCAGTTCACACCAGTCTGATAAATCTCCCCCGGGACCTTCTAGGTTTGGGAGTTGAGTCCCTCTGGCTCCCCATTAATGGTCCCAGCCCATCGCGGTGCCCGGTACTGGTCCAGCCGCGAGCCCCTCCATCAGCAGTCTCATCTTGTGGTGGTCGGGGCTCATGGGCCTGTGCTCTGAACACCTCTGCGGGGGTTCATTTGCGTTTTTTTCTCGACGCGTTTCTTGTGACCCTGGCGCCACGTTTGATGGTTCTGTGGTCACTGTGGCTTTTTTGGGCCATTTGCCGGAGGAGAGCAAGCTGCCTAATAATTCTGCACACAGACAGTGTCGTCTTCCTCTCCCAGTATAACTCACTCTTTTTTTATTTTTTTTTCCAGTTGGTGGAAATTCCTCCCAGAGCAGCTCTCCGAGCTCCAGTGTGCCCAACTCCCCTGCCAGCTCGGCTCATATCCGGCCCAGCTCTCTTGCATGGACTGGCACCAAAGCTTCAGCGGCAGTACCGCTCTCCGAGGAGGAAGTCTGCCGGCAATATCCCACTCTCCCCTCTGGCACATACACCTTCACCTACGTCCCAGTCCACGTCTCCACAGCGCTCGCCCTCGCCATTACCCGGACACAGCCTCGGGGGCTGTAACCTCCTTCAGTCCTTTCCCGTTAAGCTGCATTCATCACCACCGCTGGCGCGGCAGATCTCCCGACCAAAGAGCAGCGAACCCCCCCGCTCTCCGCTGCTGAAGAGGGTCCAGTCTGCAGAGAAGTTGTCTTTGTCCTCGGAGAAGAAGCTGCCTTCCTCTCGTAAGCACAGCCTGGACGTCTCCCACTCAGACTTCAAGAAGGAGCTGATCCAGAGAGACCTGCAGTGTTTGCCGGAGTCTCGGAGCGAGACCGCCGGAGGGAAGCTTGGACTTGCAGAAAAGGGAACTTTGCAGAAACCTTCTTCTCGGAAACTCGGTGCCATCCGGCATGACAGGGTGGAGAGGCGCGAGTCTCTGCAGAAACAGGAGGCCATCCGAGAAGTGGATTCTTCTGAGGATGAAACCGATGATGGCTCCGAGGACAG
This sequence comes from Rhinella marina, assembly GCA_900303285.1. Classification (NCBI taxonomy): domain Eukaryota; kingdom Metazoa; phylum Chordata; class Amphibia; order Anura; family Bufonidae; genus Rhinella; species Rhinella marina. The sequence continues at coordinate 16,453 of ONZH01017541.1, forward strand.
TCAGGAAGGAAGGAGGCTGGACAGGTCAAAGTTCAGAAGCGACCAGGATTCTGGTTCTGGTTTTAGTGATGAGAAAGACTCTTTCCAGACTCGACCCAAGAGCAGAAGTGGTGATGATTATTCCTTCCTTCCCCTCATCTCAAGGAGTCGAAGTGAACCCAAAGCACCGTGTGACTCCGCCTCCAGTAAATTATCTTCCTCTGACTCCGCCTCCAGTAAATTATCCTCCTGTGTGCCCATCCCAGACTCCACCTCCAGTCAATTATTCTCTTGTGCACTCTGCCCTGACTCCGCCTCCAGTAAATTATCCTCTTGTGCACTCTGCCCTGACTCCGCCTCCAGTAAATTATCCTCTTGTGCACTCTGCCCTGACTCCGCCTCCTGTAGAACACACTCTGACACTTGCTTCGAGTCGGCCGCCCACCCTCAAACACTAAATCACAATCCCAACGGGAAAAGTGAAGGAGCCGAGCCGCCCACTAAACCTGCCGTGAGCCAAGAGAGAAGCCAGGAAAGCGCCAGTGAGCAGCCTGGTGATGCCAAGCCTGGGGCCAGCTGCCACCGATCCAGTGCAGGAAGTTTAGAGGTGGTGCAGTCTACCCGCCCCTCCCCACCACCGCCAGCACTTTGTCCTGTAGCTGCTCCAGATGCCGACGTGCAGTACAACTCTGCGGTCAGTGACCACGCACCATGCACTTTAGCTGCACAACCTAGTGACGCCACAGCTGCCGCCTCCTCCAAGGGTTTCGGTGAAGAAGCTGCCGCCTCCTCCAAGGGTCTCGGTGAAGAAGCTGCTGCCGCCTCCTCTAAGGGTCTCGGTGAAGAAGCTGCTGCCACCTCCTCTAAGGGGCTCGGTGAAGAAGCTGCTGCTGCCTCTCCAAGGGCTCGGTGACAAGCTGCCGCCTCCTCCAAGGGGCTCGGTGAAGAAGCTGCCGCCTCCTCCAAGGGGCTCGTTGAAGAAGCTGCCGCCTCCTCCAAGGGGCTCGGTGAAGAGCTGCCGCCTCCTCCAAGGGGCTTCGGTGAAGAAGCTGCCGCTCCTCCAAGGGGCTCGGTGAAGAAGCTGCCGCCTCCTCCAAGGGGCTCGGTGAAGAAGCTGCGCCTCCTCCAAGGGGCTCGGTGAAGAAGCTGCCGCCTCCTCCAAGGGGCTCGGTGAAGAAGCTGCCGCCTCCTCCAAGGGGCTCGGTGAAGAAGCTGCCGCCTCCTCCAAGGGGCTCGGTGAAGAAGCTGCCGCCTCCTCCAAGGGGCTCGGTGAAGAAGCTGCCGCCTCCTCCAAGGGGCTCGTGAAGAAGCTGCCGCCTCCTCCAAGGGGCTCGGTGAAGAGCTGCCGCCTCCAAGGCTGGCCCCCCAAGGGGCTCGTGAAGAAGCTGCCGCCTCCTCCAAGGGGCTCGGTGAAGAAGCTGCCGCCTCCTCCAAGGGGCTCGGTGAAGAAGCTGCCCCCCCAGGGCCGGGAAGCTGCCGCCCCCTCTCACTCCAGCAGTCTCGCCAAAAGTGTCTTGGGGCCAGTAAAGCTCCACATACCTGGAAGAAAGGAAAGTGGAGATGGCCGTGCAAAGCAGAAGAGGGCTGAGATTTCCCGCTCGGAGTCCATGCAGGAGAACATGAGGTCGGTTTGTGCAGAGGGAACGTTCCGGACATGCTCATCCCTGAATGAGTGCACCATGGCTGCCGTGTCCCAGAACAGAGACTGCCCTCCCCCTGTCAGAAGCCCATTCCAGGGCCACAGTCCGCCAGGGGCCCGCTCTCATTCAGTCAGCAGCGGGCTGAGCAAAGATGGGAGTGAGGCCCAGAGAAGCAGCCCCCCGAACTGTGCTCCCTCGCCTACAGACTCTGTGAGGAGGACATAGCGCGGGGCCCCCGGACTTCCGCAGGGACCTTTCTTTTCCTGTGTTTCCAGGATCATTTGCCTCAATTCTGCCTGTTTACAGCTCTGACCTGCTGCTTGTAGAGATACAGGGTACGGAGCAGCGGGGCCCCCAGGTCCGGGGCCACCTGTAGCAGAACATTTCACAATTTCTTGCTTTTTTTTTTTTTCCTTCCAAAGAAGACATAACTGTGTGTTTACTGCCGCAGGGCGATCGGGGTCCGAGTCCCCTGGGGTTTCGTGTAGATTTAGGGCGATGTGAGGACCACAGCCGCTTAGTTAGGGTTCAGGATTTCTAGCTAGAAAATGATTGATTGTCTGGAAAACCGCGATTTGTTGTGAATTGAAGGACTTGAGATGCGTTCCGGGCTCAGCTCTAGAGCGCCCCTTCTGGTTCAGTGCGGTCACCAGAGCCTGGTTTTTAAGGTTTTAATACATAAGGTACGCTCCACTTTTATAGAGTGAGGATGGCTGCTCCTCGTGTGACGTCTTGTCTACGATATATTCACGTGCATAGAACCCGTTCGCTGTGTCCAGACCCGGAGAGCGGGACGCTGCGCTGTTCCTTCTCGCCCATTTCATGTTTACAGCGTGTGGATGAGACTGGTCCAGACCCTCCTGGGCCTCCGGCTCGTGTCTTCCTTCAGGTGTCGCATCGCTTTCTCCCGTCCTCATTTACTTTATCTGTTAATGGCCAAGCCCAGGGGGTGGTGGGAGGGTGGAACGAGACGTGGTACCTTGAGGGGGATCCTGTGGAGAAGCGTCATGTCCGCCCTCTATTTCCAGCAGACAATAAACTGATTTTTGCCTCTGCTCTCTGTCTGACCTTATTACACTGGCACCACCGTGGCACCCGCCGTGACTGTTCACACTGGAGTCCTGGCAGAATATCTAGATCGGGGATCGGCAACCTTCAGCACTGAAACTACTGCTCCCAGCATGCACACGTGGTTAGTTGTTTACAAAACTCCCATAGATGTGAATTGAGCATACTGGGAGTTGTAGTTTTACCACATCTGGAGTGTCGAAGGTTGATCTAAATTCTGCAGGGGCTAGATGGGCTTGGATTGACTCCATGCTGACTGCAGTGCATCCCACAGCTACCAGAGGGGGTCCACAGAGCGAACACGACCATCCAGGTGGTCCCACAGCTGGGGGGGTCCAGAGGGGTCCACAGAGCGAACACGACCATCCAGGTGGTCCCACAGCTGGGGGGGTCCACAGAGTGAACACGACCATCCAGGTGGTCCCACAGCTGGGGGGGTCCAGAGGGTTCCACAGAGCGAACACGACAGCTGGGGGGTCCAGAGGGTCCACAGAGCGAACACGACCATCCAGGTGGTCCCACAGCTGGGGGGGTCCACAGAGCGAACACGACATCCAGGTGGTCCCACAGCTGGGGGGGGTCCACAGAGCGTACACGACCATCCAGGTGGTCCCACAGCTGGGGGGTCCACAGAGCGAACACGGACTATCCAGGTGCTCCCACAGCTGGAGGGGTCCACAGAGCCGAACAGACCATCCCAGGTGGTCCACAGCTGGGGGGGTCCACAGAGCGTACACGACCATCCAGGTGCTCCCACAGCTGGAGGGGTCCACAGAGCGAACACGACCATCCAGGTGGTCCCACAGCTGGGGGGGGTCCACAGAGCGAACACGACCATCCAGGTGGTCCCACAGCTGGGGGGGTCCACAGAGCGAACACGACCATCCAGGTGTCCCCACAGCTGGAGGGGTCCACAGAGCGAATACGACCATCCAGGTGGTCCCACAGCTGGAGGGGTCCACAGAGCGAACACGACCATCCAGGTGGTCCCACAGCTGGGGGGGTCCAGAGGGTTCACAGAGCGAACACGACAGCTGGGGGGTCCAGAGGGGTCCACAGAGCGAACACGACCATCCAGGTCACAGCTGGGGGTCACAGAGCTACACGACCATCCAGGTGGTCCCACAGCTGGAGGGTCCATAGAGCAAAAGCAAGCATCGATGCAGCCCCATGTTTGCTGGAGGGGGGTGTGTGGATAGGATCCATAGACAGAACCATCAAAGGCGTCCACAGATGCTCAATTGGGCTCAGGTCTGGTAATTAGTGGACTGGGGTAGTACGTGGATGGCTTACTCATCCTCTTCCACCCAATGTTGGACGGTTCTAGCCGTGTGATGTGGCGTAGTCTTGCTGGAAGATCTGCCAAAGGGGAGACCATCAACATGTAGGGGTGTACGTGATCTGCAAAGACGGATTCATACCGATTGGTGGAGAGCCTTCCACATGGATTCACGAGTGTGTTCATGAGTTATGGTCGTCACATATGCTGCAGAAAAGACGGGAGCCATCAGTGGTGAATACGGTCCACTGTGGCAGCTCCTGCACTCCTCTTGTGACTTCGAGTGGTCATTTGGTATATTACACAGATAACTAGTGGTTGCTGTCAGATGAGATAATGCATATGATCTCTCCTCCAGAAGGAAGAGAACTGTCTCCTGTGCTGTCTACAGGCAGCTGTCTCCTAAGTGTCTGATCTCTTACAGGTCTCTCACCGCTCTTCCTGCCCTCTGGCCTCTGACTGACAGGTATTTTTTTTATATGAATCAGCAGCAGGTGGAGATCCATGAGCTCATGAATATTCTGGACAAAGAATATATAATGCCTCCCATTAGTGCCCCCCAGTAATAGAAAGGCCCATATCAGTGCTCCACAGAATTAATAATGCCCCCTAAGAGCGGTGAGACTATGGACTCTTTACTGTAAGAGCAGTGAGACTATGGACTCTTTACTGTAAGAGCAGTGAGACTATGGACTCTATACGGTAAGAGCAGTGAGACTATGGACTCTATACTGTAAGAGCAGTGAGACTATGGACTCTATACTGTAAGAGCAGTGAGACTATGGACTCTTTACTGTAAGAGCAGTGAGACTATGGACTCTTTACTGTAAGAGCAGTGAGACTATGGACTCTTTACTGTAAGAGCAGTGAGACTATGGACTCTATACGGTAAGAGCAGTGAGACTATGGACTCTTTACTGTAAGAGCAGTGAGACTATGGACTCTTTACTGTAAGAGCAGTGAGACTATGGACTCTTTACAGTAAGAGCAGTGAGACTATGGACTCTTTACGGTAAGAGCAGTGAGACTATGGACTCTTTACGGTAAGAGCAGTGAGACTATGGACTCTTTACGGTAAGAGCTAGGGTTTTATTCAGATTTTCCCCAAAATATTAGGTAAATTGCAGACTCCTCAGGGTTTTTTTTACCTCTGGATCATCGCGGTCGGATTATAGGCGCCCGGTCATTTTCTACCTAATATGTGGCCTATTGGATCTTGCTCCCTGGTAATTACAGGGTTAACAGCGATGGCCGGATGTTCGCCCCCTCGTTTTCTGTGTGCTGAGCGGTTGGTTTATCGTTAAACAGTTGAAGACGACACTAAACACGGCTCCATGTTGTCACCATAAACTCTGGACTTTCCTGCGGAGGGAGAACATTCGGCGGCGGCTCAGGAGCTGAGTTCTTAGTGATCTTACTTTCTCTGTGTCCTCCCACAATTCCCTCTATAGATCTGGTCATCCTGAGCTTCCTACTTCATGAATATAATTCCAGAACTGCAGTGAAGACTAGCACATAGGGCGGAGATAATGTGGTCGTTATTTGGTACGACTATATGAACATTTGGATAAGTTTGTACCGAGCATTTTAATATTCGCTCATCTCTACTGCTGATCGATCCTCAGGACAGGTCATTAGTATCATGGGTGGGGCCGACACCCGGGCCCCAGCCGATCAGCTGTTTGAGAAGGTACAGCGGCCGTGCTTGGTATCGTGGTCACTTGAATGTGGATGAGCCACTTCTGGGCCACGTGACGTCACTGGCCTAGGAGACGCTGGGAGAAGGCCGCAACCCTCATAGGAACACCGGTGCCTTCTCAAACAGCTGATCGGCGGGGGCCCGGGTGTCACGATCAGACACTGAGGACCGATCCCGAGGACAGCGCATCAGTAGTTAACTCCTGGAAAACCCCTTTTTCCGTGTAAGGCCTCACAATGAGCGGACCCTGGACCCGTCGTTTGATTTGCCCGCTCCCGGTCGCTGTGTGGACAAGGTGCACGCCCCTTCCATCTTTGCGCTCACACAACAAGTTCCAGATGTTCAGACTTTGCTGGTTTTTGCGGAGTCTACCCCCCCCCCCTTTCTAGAAGTTGCTCCAAAGCAAACAGCGCCCCTCCCCCTGCGCCGCTCCCGCGCCCTCGGATCTTCCACACGTTCCCTTTCATGTCGGTGGCAGCTTCACCTTCTGGCTTCCTACATTAGGCGTGAGGAGGGGCGGCCATGACTGCGGCCCTTTCATTGCTGTATGTATACAGGTGCGGGGCCCTTCTCCTCCTCCAGCATCAATGGAGGCATTGTGACCACGACCACCTGCAGCATAACCCCCATCATCATCAGATAGAGAAGCAGCAAGGGGACTATAGGGAGTGATACACTAAAAGATATCCCCTCCTGAGGACGGGGACGATGGGGGTGATACACCATGACAGATATTACCTCCTGGGATGATGGGAGTGAGACACTGTGAGAGATATCACCTCCTGGGGACAGGGACCATGGTTTCTGTCCCTCTCTTGGCCGACATTATGATTCCTTAGTGGGGGATGGGATCCAAGGACTGACTCAAGAAGGTCCAGGGGCCTCAGACATGATGGGGTTAATTCTTTCCTCCTCACTCGGAGCCTCCGGCAGCCAGTTTTGTTACGAGTGCGGTTTCTGGACCTGATCTATAAGGTGAGTAAGCATCCGCCGCCATCAAGGGGCTTTCCTCCATGACCCTGATTCTGGAATCTGTGGAGCGGTCACCTCAGGAGCCGGTTCTTTACAGTAAGAGCTGTGAATCTGTGAAGCGGTCACCTCAGGAGCTGGTTCTTTACAGTAAGAGCTGTGGAGCAGTCGCCTCGGGAGTCGGTTCTTTACAGTAAGAGCTGTGGAGCGGTCGCCTCGGGAGTCGGTTCTTTACAGTAAGAGCTGTGAGTCTGTGGAGCAGTCGCCTCGGGAGCCGGTTCTTTACAGTAAGAGCTGTGAATCTGTGGAGCAGTCACCTCGGGAGCCGGTTCTTTACAGTAAGAGCTGTGAATCTGTGGAGCAGTCGCCTCGGGAGCCGGTTCTTTACAGTAAGAGCTGTGAATCTGTGGAGCGGTCGCCTCGGGAGCCGGTTCTTTACAGTAAGAGCTGTGAATCTGTGGAGCAGTCACCTCAGGAGCTGGTTCTTTACAGTAAGAGCTGTGAGTCTGTGGAGGCAGTCACCTCAGGAGCTGGTTCTTTACAGTAAGAGCTGTGAGTCTGTGGAGCAGTCGCCTCGGGAGCCGGTTCTTTACAGTAAGAGCTGTGAATCTGTGGAGCAGTCACCTCAGGAGCCGGTTCTTTACAGTAAGAGCTGTGGAATCTGTGGAGCAGTCACCTCGGGAGCCGCTTCTTTACAGTAAGAGCTGTAAGTCTGTGGAGCAGTCACCTCAGGAGCCGGTTCTTTACAGTAAGAGCTGTAAGTCTGTGGAGCAGTCACCTCAGTAGCCGGTTCTTTACAGTAAGAGCTGTAAGTCTGTGGAGCAGTCACCTCAGGAGCCGCTTCTTTACAGTAAGAGCTGTAAGTCTGTGGAGCAGTCACCTCAGGAGCCGGTTCTTTACAGTAAGAGCTGTAAGTCTGTGGAGCAGTCACCTCGGGAGCCGCTTTCTTTACAGTAAGAGCTGTAAGTCTGTGGAGCAGTCACCTCAGGAGCCGGTTCTTTACAGTAAGAGCTGTGAGTCTGTGGAGCAGTCACCTCAGTAGCCGGTTCTTTACAGTAAGAGCTGTAAGTCTGTGGAGCAGTCACCTCAGGAGCCGGTTCTTTACAGTAAGAGCTGTGAATCTGTGGAGCAGTCGCCTCGGGAGCCGCTTCTTTACAGTAAGAGCTGTAAGTCTGTGGAGCAGTCACCTCAGGAGCCGGTTCTTTACAGTAAGAGCTGTGAATCTGTGGAGCGGTCGCCTCGGGAGTCGGTTCTTTGCTCCACAGACTTACAGCTCTTACTGTAGTCACCTCGGGAGCCGGTTCTTTACAGTAAGAGCTGTAAGTCTGTGGAGCAGTCGCCTCGGGAGCCGCTTCTTTACAGTAAGAGCTGTGAATCTGTGGAGCTGTCGCCTCGGGAGCCAGTTCTTTACAGTAAGAGCTGTGAGTCTGTGGAGCAGTCAACCTCAGTAGCCGGTTCTTTACAGTAAGAGCTGTAAGTCTGTGGAGCAGTCGCCTCGGGAGCTTGTTCTTTACAGTAAGAGCTGTAAGTCTGTGGAGCAGTCGCCTCGGGAGCTGGTTCTTTACAGTAAGAGCTGTAAGTCTGTGGAGCAGTCGCCTCGGGAGCTGGTTCTTTACAGTAAGAGCTGTAAGTCTGTGGAGCAGTCACCTCAGGAGCTGGTTCTTTACAGTAAGAGCTGTAAGTCTGTGGAGCAGTCACCTCAGGAGCCGGTTCTTTACAGTAAGAGCTGTGAATCTGTGGAGCAGTCGCCTCGGGAGTCGGTTCTTTACAGTAAGAGCTGTAAGTCTGTGGAGCAGTCACCTCGGGAGCCGGTTCTTTACAGTAAGAGCTGTAAGTGTGGAGCAGTCGCCTCGGGAGCTTGTTCTTTACAGTAAGAGCTGTAAGTCTGTGGAGCAGTCGCCTTGGGAGCTTGTTCTTTACAGTAAGAGCTGTAAGTCTGTGGAGCAGTCACCTCAGGAGCTGGTTCTTTACAGTAAGAGCTGTAAGTCTGTGGAGCAGTCACCTCAGGAGCCGGTTCTTTACAGTAAGAGCTGTGAATCTGTGGAGCGGTCGCCTCGGGAGTCGGTTCTTTACAGTAAGAGCTGTAAGTCTGTGGAGCAGTCACCTCGGGAGCCGGTTCTTTTACAGTAAGAGCTGTAAGTGTGGAGCAGTCGCCTCGGGAGCCGCTTCTTTACAGTAAGAGCTGTGAATCTGTGGAGCAGTCGCCTCGGGAGCCAGTTCTTTACAGTAAGAGCTGTAAGTCTGTGGAGCAGTCGCCTCGGGAGCTGGTTCTTTACAGTAAGAGCTGTAAGTCTGTGGAGCAGTCACCTCAGGAGCCGGTTCTTTACAGTAAGAGCTGTGAATCTGTGGAGCGGTCGCCTCGGGAGTCGGTTCTTTACAGTAAGAGCTGTAAGTCTGTGGAGCAGTCACCTCGGGAGCCGGTTCTTTACAGTAAGAGCTGTAAGTGTGGAGCAGTCGCCTCGGGAGCCGCTTCTTTACAGTAAGAGCTGTGAATCTGTGGAGCAGTCGCCTCGGGAGCCAGTTCTTTACAGTAAGAGCTGTGAGTCTGTGGAGCAGTCACCTCAGTAGCCGGTTCTTTACAGTAAGAGCTGTAAGTCTGTGGAGCAGTCACCTCGGGAGCCGGTTCTTTACAGTAAGAGCTGTAAGTCTGTGGAGCAGTCACCTCGGGAGCCAGTTCTTTACAGTAAGAGCTGTAAGTCTGTGGAGCAGTCGCCTCGGGAGCTGGTTCTTTACAGTAAGAGCTGTAAGTCTGTGGAGCAGTCGCCTTGGGAGCTTGTTCTTTACAGTAAGAGCTGTAAGTCTGTGGAGCAGTCGCCTCGGGAGCTTGTTCTTTACAGTAAGAGCTGTAAGTCTGTGGAGCAGTCGCCTCGGGAGCTGGTTCTTTACAGTAAGAGCTGTAAGTCTGTGGAGCAGTCGCCTTGGGAGCTTGTTCTTTACAGTAAGAGCTGTAAGTCTGTGGAGCAGTCGCCTCGGGAGCCGGTTCTTTACAGTAAGAGCTGTAAGTCTGTGGAGCAGTCGCCTCGGGAGCTTGTTCTTTACAGTAAGAGCTGTAAGTCTGCGGAGCAGTCGCCTCGGGAGCTGGTTCTTTACAGTAAGCTGTGAATCTGTAGAGCAGTCGCCTCAGGAGCTGGTTCTTTACAGTAAGAGCTGTGGATTGGTGTAGTTTACTCCTCCAATCCGATGATTCAGGGCGCCTTCACACGCTGCCGGCCTCATTCAGGTGAATGGAATGAATTTTCAGTCGCAGAAAAACGTGTGAAGGCCGTTAGATTGTGTCAGGACAATGGTTCTGATCCATATAGGTCCATATCGTGACAGAACCAGAATACCGGGCTGGTCACGAGACTGGGGAATCTTATTACGCATCATGTGAACAGTGATTTGTGAAATAAGACACTGCAGCCAAAGCTTCAAGAAAATATCTTCTGTTTAATTCTGCAAGACAGGTAAGTATGATGGACCCATGGCTGTACACAGATCTGCCCCGCGGCGGGGTAAAACACGGCCGATACACAGTACTCAACAATTAGAAACAAGTTCACTCGTAACAACAGCGCACCGTGGTACCAAAAGCAAATACTGAGCGGTAAAGACCAGTCACCAGATGGCGCAGCGCTGGCACCGCCCTGGAGGAGAGGACAGAAGATGGCGGTTTGTCTGGAATGGTATTGTCTTTTCTCAGGCTGATGCCACGTAACACACGGGCAGCCCACGCCCAGCCCGGTGCCATCTGGTGACAAGTACTGGTGATGAGTCCTGCATCTACAGCATGATCTGTTGGAGAAACATGAAAACGTACACTTTGCTTCTTGAGAAACGCGATTAATCTAGCTACGTGATTCCTGTGACACCATAGAGACGGAACGCAGTACACTAACAGTCAGCGACATCGTACCAAAGTTACATGCCGAAAGTCAGGAAAACGGGAAGAGAAGCAGGAGCGAGGCGGCGGCCTGGTCCGACCAGCAATGTGTACAAAAGCGGATAAAGAGTTTGTTCCTTGGAAATCCTAGCGTCATGTCGTGCGCACGTTACCCCGCTGCAGGCGTTACATGTGCGAACCTGTACTGCGTGGTAATAGCTTATCGGGCTCCGGTCCGTGGAAACCCGCTTGCATATTCCTTCTCCTAAGCGCTAATATTAAACTGAAAAGCGTTCTGTCCTGCAGAGTACGAAACAACGCAAAAATAAGAGAGTGCAGCCAAAATGTAACGGATCCGTCTCCCCCTGGACCCTGCCATCACACGCCTTCTGCTGGCAGGTCATGTGCTCTGGTCACGTGTCCCCGTTATGTTAGGCCCTCAGGGGCCCGACCTTCAGGCACAGCTCTGCTCCCACTTACTGCATTACAGTTCTATAAAACCTCAGAGCTGAACTCCACAACCGTAGGTTAACATAGGGCGTGGTTTGTGCGAATGTCGTATTACTGGGGGGTGTCGTATCTCCAGAATTCAGCCGCAGGTAGGTGGCACCTGCACAGGAGGGCGACTGCTCAGCGCAATGTTAAAGGGGTCGTGTACTGGACGGCTCTGTAGTATTCACCTGAACAGGCGGGAGCCGTCCTATTGAAGTGAATGAGGATGCCATAGTTGTAATTCCACTGCGCGTCCGCCGTACGAGAGCAGCCTTCTCGTCAAACAGCTGATCGGTGGGGGTAACGGGAATCGGACCCCCGCTGATCTGAGATATATGACTTATCCTGAGGATAGATCAATAGAAAAAAGCAGACTGCCCCTTTAAAAGGGTTTTGAAAGATTTTAATACTGATGAGCTGTCCTCCGGCTGGGTGGGGTCCGACCCCCCCGAGCACAGCGCCATGCATTGTATACTGGCCGTGCCCTCTGAGGCCACGTGACCGGTGAACGTGGTTAATGGCCAAGGGAAACCAGAGAGGAGACCGCAGCTCCACTGCGAGCGCCAGTGCCTTCTAAAAGCTGATCAGCGGGGGTGCCGGGGGTCGGACCCCCACCACATGGATCCTGAGGACAGGTCTTCAGTATAAAACCCTGGGGGGGTCCTGTATCCTCCCCTGCGCGGGCCTGTGACTACAAGATGATTGTTGCATCTGCCCGCCTTCTGTGTAATGGAAGATCACGTGACCCGCGCCCACCTGCTGCTGCAGCGCCCCTTTATGTCACCAAGTTTATACACAAACCTCCTTGGACTCGACCAAAGGGTTGGCTTATTGCAAATTTACAAAGCGCCCCCCCCGCACCGGAGGCGACAGGGGCCACGCCCAGAGCGCTAATGTCCGGAAACAACATCTCAAGTAACCGAAGCAAATAATAAAAAAATTATAATTAAAAACCAAAGAGGGAAAAACGTAAACCAAGTTTCTTCAACGTTCAATAAAAAGCTAAAACTCGGAGACTGAGGCTTCCCCTGCAGCGAGACGTAGAAAACTCCCATCATCCTATAAAACCCATCCTCCCAGATTCTTCAAGTACCAGGAATTCATTTCTATGTATAAGACAAAAATAAAACGACTTCCACCTCGTGGCGTCCATCACACAGACAGCGACACGTCCCCTTAACATCTGCAGCACAGAGGGTTTCAGCTTCACCATCTGCCTGGAGCGTCTTAAAGTAAAAGCTACACATGGACGATTAAAAGGGCGTGTCCTCTGGTAGCTGTGTGGCCCCTGGAGAAGCCATTTGCAGACGTTAAGAGACAGAAAACATAAACCTAATACTGACTCGCGTCATCCTTGTCCGATCGTCCCTGGAAGAAGTGGAAAATGGTGGCGGTGAAGTGCAGCGACGCACCGACGAGGACACGAACCAGCAAGTCACAGACGTAAATCGCACATTTCATATTGCACAGTTATCCTCCTAGTCATGGAGTGAGAGCGCGGGGGCGTCCTGCACGGGTCACGCCCCAGTAATAGTGTCATCTCGGACATAGATGGCGCCCGCGGCCCCTCTAGTGCATTCCCGCTTACAATTCATCTTCTGCCGTTTACCCATTTTCTACCAAGTGCCGAATGAGTGCAAAATAAAAGCGCAGTCGCTGTGCGTCGGCCACATGAGTATAAAACGGGCAGAGACCGCGCACAGGACGCGCCGGAAGAGCGGCAGATGCTTCTAGATGGCGCCGTCTGCTTTCATCGGGGCACCAGAATTCACCCGGGAGTCGCCGTAACAGGAAAGAAGGACACGTTAGAAGCGTCACGTAGCTGCCTTAATGGAGTCCCCCGAACAGCCGCCATTACAAGGGACTCAAGTGCACCCCTACAGGCTGGTGCTGGGGGTTAGGTCACACCTGGCCTGCTGCAGTTCCAGAGATGTCCTAATACTGAGGAGCCGCGGGCGGCAGCAATAAGAGGACTTCGCGGTAAAGCAGCAGAGGTGTTGAGGACGTGCGCCCGCTCTACGGGAGCCATCTAGAAGCACCTCCATCATAAGAAGGAAACAGAGGGACCCCGTGTAATAGTGCGGGCGGCGGGGTCACCCCAACACATGGCAGAGGATCAGCCACAGCCGACTTCTCTTTCGAACCGCCATTCTTTTCTTTTTCTTCAAGTTTTGGCGCAGAAATCTGTGCAGGCGCCATGCGGTTCCCACGTAAGTGCTCAATCCAGCAACAAAGTTTTGGTTAAATCTCTGGATGTTCCTCAGGTGAAAGCTCTGGCGCTGGAAGCCAAAACCTTTATGGTTGGAAAAATAAAGCAACTTTATTAGTCTTTTGTTTCCTGACAGGAAAAGTGAATCTGGAGAATCCTTTGGTCTTCTTTCCCAAATCTCATGCTCCTTCAGTGGACGGTGGTGACCCGAGTCCTGCGACACCAGCCAGGGATCCACTAGTGGACGGTGGTCATTCTGGCCGGTCAGGGATCCACTAGTGGACGGTGGTCACGCTGGCCGGTCAGGGATCCACTAGTGGACGGTGGTCACGCTGGCCGGTCAGGGATCCACTAGTGGACGGTGGTCACGCTGGCCGGTCAGGGATCCACTAGTGGACGGTGGTCACGCTGGCCGGTCAGGGATCCGCTAGTGGACGGTGGTCACGCTGGCCAGTCAGGGATCCAATAGTGGACGGTGGTCACTCTGGCCGGTCAGGGATCCACTAGTGGACGGTGGTCATTCTGGCCGGTCAGGGATCCACTAGTGGACGGTGGTCATTCTGGCCGGTCAGGGATCCACTAGTGGACGGTGGTCCACGCTGGCAGGTCAGGGATCCGCTAATGGACGGTGGTCACGCTGGCAGGTTAGGGATCCACTAGTGGACGGTGGTGATGATGGCTGGTCAGGGATCCACTAGTGGACGGTGGTCACGCTGGCAGGTCGGGGATCCACTAGTGGACGGTGGTCACGCTGGCCGGTCAGGGATCCACTGGAGACAAGTCAGCGGGAGCCCTCGGATCTGCATCACCGCGTTACTCATGATTTCGCATTCACAAATTCACTTCTTGTGCAAAACAAGCAGTCTAAGTAGAAAGAATGCCCTCGAAGTTCTAGTAAAAACCGTAGAAAAGATCCGGCGGTGGCGGCTTATCTGCAGAGGGGGGCCGCGTGGACGGGGTAGGCCAGCCGCACGTTCAGGGAATCGTTGTGTTGGACGAGGGACGTCTGCTGGTAATGGAGCACCAACTCCTTGAGCGTGCCGTACAGATTGTATGGCTCTGCAAAGCCGAAGCCTCGAGAGGTGCTGTAAATGACGCAGTGCTTGACGTCACCCGCCGCCCTAAAGAGGGAGGAGACAAGTTATTACACAGGTGCCACGACCAGCCACGGAGACCCCCACAGTCATCTGACGCTCCATTCATCCTCTACAGCGCTCCCCTAGGGCAGACCCAAAGCCAACATCGCTCCATTCAAATAAGGGAGACCCCAGATGATCGGTACAGAATATCATACAGGTCACATACATACTGAGGCACCAGAGCAGAGAGCGCAGCTCTGAAGTCACTGGAAACAGTCAGCAAGCTCCTGGACATGTCATACAATGGACTCACACCACGGAGCAGGCGTAACAGCCCTTCTTGCTACTTTCGCGGATCAGAAAGGCGCCGTCGGGCTTTCCGTGGAGTAACTCCTCTGCTTGTATCCGGTTTACGTCCCCAACAAACCAGGTCTTCTCATCGTGGTGCGGCAGCCCCCCCTCCTCCTCCTCCTCACACAGGAAGTACGGCCTGGGGTGGAGAGGAGGGCAGGGTAAGGGTGTGAATACATATGCAAAACTCACAGAGACAAAAGGATAAAAACATCCTGCATGATGTGATAATGACTGCGGATGTCAGTGGCTATACATATCAAAGTAAATCACAGAAAAGGGGGTTCTAGTGCACAAAAATGGATGCAAACAATATATACTGTATAAACTAAGACCTCATTCTGATATCATAAAATCTGAGACTCTTAGCCAATATATTTTGATCAAACACATCTGTGCCCACCTACCCAGCGTCACGGTGTCTCAGGTCAGGCAGGTCCTACGCTAAACCTAACCATGACGTTGGGCATCTATATCTAGGAGCGTGGACGCTGCACATAATAGGCGTGTTGCTCCTAGTGACCTCTATGTGCATACAGCAACCAATGAGAGGAGGAGCAAACACACCTCCAAGTACCACGCAATCAAGACGCTCAAATTGATAGGAAGAGCAAAAGTGCACAAGAATGCTACTCAAGATAAGCTCATTGGTTGCTGTATGCACATAGAGGTCACTAGGAGCAACACACCTATATGTGCAGCGTCCACGCTCCTAGGTATAGATGCCCAACGGCATAGTTAGGTTTAGCGTAGGACCTGCCTGACCTGAGACCACCGTGACGCTGGTAGGTTCAGCACAGATGTGTTTTGATCAAAATATATTGGCTAAGAGTCTCAGATTTTATGATATCAGAATGAGGTCTTAGTTTCTACAGTATATATTGTTTGCATCCATTTTTGTGCACTAGAACCCCCTTTTCTGTGATTTACTGTGAATACATATGCACTGCTGTGGCCGCGCTACTGACACTCACTCATCAGGATCCTGCTCCAGATTCCCAGCCATTCATTGATGCGCTTCTGCCCGCACTCCTTGTGATTGAGCCATCTGTGGGGGAGAAAGCCGCCATTATTCACGGAGCCGATACTGTAACCATAAACAGACCGGCAACAATGTAACGGCTCAAACAGGGGGAGGGGATTACGGAGCCTCTTACACCAGGTACTGATGAAGGGGAGGGGATTACGGAGCCTCTTACTCCAGGTACTGATGAGGGGGGAGGGGATTACGGAGCCCTCTTACTCCAGGTACTGATGAGGGGGAGGGGATTACGGAGCCTCTTACTCCAGGTACTGATGAGGGGGAGGGGATTACGGAGCCTCTTACTCCAGGTACTGATTGAGGGGGAGGGGATTACGGAGCCTCTTACTCCAGGTACTGATGAGGGGGGGAGGGGGATTACGGAGCCTCTTACACCAGGTACTGATCCCGGATCCGGCGCAGTTGGATCAGGTCGGGTTTGATGCTGTTCATCCTCTTGTCCACCTCCCGGTTGTCCAGCGCCTGCTTCTTCAGGTCCTGCTCCAGTCGCACTTTGCTGTCGTGAATTTCCCCCAATCGAAATTTCAATTTCTCATAATTCATTATTATTCTGAAAGAGAAGAGTCAGAGGTCGTGTGGCATAAACACCCGGGGGCCCCACGCGCAGTGTAACAGCCGCCACGTCCCGGGGGGCCCCACGCGCAGTGTAAAAAACCAGCCACGTCCGCAGGGGGCCCCAGCGCAGTGTAACAGCCGCCACGTCCCGGGGGGCCCCACGCGCAGTGTTGAAGCTCTTACCGCTCCATCTCTTTCTCGTTGCCCTCCCGCCGGACGCGCTCCAGGATCTCCTTACTGTAGCGCTCCTGGGAATTGCACTGCTCCTCGAAGATCTTTATTGTCTCATTAAACGCTTCAATGGCCGTCCTCTTCATCTGAATTTCCTGTAAGACACGGCCACGTTACCGCCACATACCCGTCACACCCCCCAGTGCTGCCATCCATTAGCGCCCTGTTAGGGTACATTCACACGCGGCAGATTTGTCTACATACTGCGGATACAACCAAGAGAACAAATCTGTGGCATGTGAACAGAGCCTGAAAGTGAAAATCCCAACGTCAATGTATTAGCAGGGGAGGGGCTTCATATGGGAGTGGCCAAAAATACTAAGCAGCCATGTCTGGATATAAGCAGGGGCGGTCCCGATGGAGAGAGACCGCTCCCACATATAAGCAAGGGGCGGCTCCCGATGGAGAGAGACGCGCTCACATATAAGCAGGGGCGGTCCGATGGAAGAGAGACCGCTCCCATATCAGGGGGGCGGTATGAGAGAGACCGACATATAAGACCACTCCTATATATAAGCGGGGCGGTCCGATGGAGAGAGACCGCTCCCACATATAAGCAGGGGGCGGCCCGATGGAGAGAGAACCGCTCCTACATATAAGCAGGGGCGGCCCGATGGAAGAGACCGCTCCTACCGATGCATTGGAGAGAGACCGCTCCCACATATAAGCAGGGCGGCTCCGATGGAGACCTCCTAATATAAGCAGGGGCGGTCCCGATGGAGAGAGACGCTCCACATATAAGACCACTCCTATATATAAGCAGGGGCGGTCCCGATGGAGAGAGACCGCTCCCACATATAAGAGGGGGCGGTCCCGATGGAGAGAGACCGCTCCCACATATAAGCAGGGGCGGTCCCGATGGAGAGAGACCGCTCCTATAATATAAGCAGGGGCGGCCCGATGGAGAGAGACCTCCACATATAAGCAGGGGGCGGTCCGATGGAGAGAGCATAGCAGGTCCCGATGGAGAGAGACGCTCCTACATATAAGCAGGGGGCGGTCCCGATGGAGAGAGACCGCTCCTACATATAAGCAGGGGCGGTCCGATGGAGAGAGACCGCTCCTACATATAAGCAGGGGCGTCCGATGGAGAGAGACCGCTCCTACATATAAGCAGGGGGCGGTCCCGATGGAGAGAGACCGCTCCTACAATATAGCAGGGGCGTCCTGATTGAGAGCCACTATACATATAAGCAGGGGCGGTCCGATGGAGAGAGACCACTCCACATATAAGCAGGGGCGGTCCCGATGGAGAGAGACACTCCACATATAAAGCAGGGGGCGGTCCGATGGAGAGAGACCGCTCCCACATATAAGCAGGGGCGGATGGAGACCGTCCTAAATATAAGCGATGGAGAGAGACTGCCCCACATATAAGCAGGGGCGGGTCCGATGGAGAGAGACCGCTCCTACATATAAGCAGGGGGCGGTCCGATGGAGAGAGACCGCTCCTACATATAAGCAGGGGCCATGGAGAGAGACCCTCTACATATACATATAAGCAGGGGGCGCGTCCCGATGGAGAGAGACCACTCTACATATAAGCAGGGGCAGTCCTGATTGAGAGAGACACTCCTATATAAGCAGGGGCAGTCCTTGAGAGAGACCACTCCCACATATAAGCAGGGCAGTTGGAGAGAGACCACTCCCACATATAAGCAGGGGGTGTTGGTTTGGGCACTGACCTGAGACGTCTTGGTGTACTCCTCGTACAGTCCATCGTATTCCTTACTCTTGTCCTGAAATTGGCCGTGATATTCCTGGAGCTTCTTCCCGACGGCGTCGATGTTATCCTCCTTCACGAGCTGGTCCTGTGCACGACACAGAGCGTCAGGGGGAGTGTCCTCTGGCGGCTGCGCTGGTCGCCATGTGCGGGGGCGTGACTCACCTGCTGGAAGCGCGACACCGGATACAGCAGCTTGACGTCCAGCTTGGGATTGTACTGCGCCAGAGACTCGTGTCTGTAGTGGTGGATCAGCTCCACAACCGAGGAGAACGTCAGCGGATCCGAGAAGCCGTAGCGCCCGTCGCGGTGGTAAATCTTTATTAGTTTGTTGTTTCCACCTTTCCTAAAATAAAGCAAGAAGCAAACCATGGAGCGGGGGAGGGGAGCCACGTAACTCGATTTACCCCCAGCCCACCACTAGGGGGCGCTCAGAGCGATCACCCATCATGGAGGGGGCACCTACCGGAGGGTGAGCGTGTAGTCTCCCTGCATCCGGGTGGAAGCGTCACGAACCAGGAAGGTCCCGTCCGGCAGATCCCGCAGCTTCTCGTTCACTTCTTCCCTACGGACGGAAACCAATGGGATGAGACGCCACATCACGGCCGGAGCGGGGGAGGGCGCAGGCCGCAGTCCTTACCTAGAGATGTCCCCCCAGTACCACTCCGCCTCCTCCAGGGGCGCCATCCAGCCCTTCCCGCCGTCGTTACACTCAGGACCCGACATCGGCTTCACGGGTTTAAGAGGAAGAGCTAAAAAGACGGAAAATCGGATGAGAGAAGAAAAGGCATCAGACGCCCCCGAGAGGAGCCGAACCCCCCAAAATAAGAGCGGTCACATGACATCACAGACAGACCAGCAGGACCCCCCCCAATATAAGAGCGGTCACATGACATCACAGACAGCAGGACCCCCCAATATAAGAGCGGTCACATGACATCACAGACAGCAGGACCCCCGGCACATGGACAAAATATAGAGCGGTCACATGACATCACAGACAGCAGGACCCCCCCAATATAAGAGCGGTCACATGACATCACAGACAGCAGGACCCCCCCAATATAAGAGCGGTCACATGACATCACATGACATCACAGACAGCAGGACCCCCCCCCATATAAGAATACAGACAGTATCGGTCACATGACATCACAGACAGCAGGACCCCCCCAATATAAGAGCGGTCACATGACATCACAGACAGCAGGACCCCCCAATATAAGAGCGGTCACATGACATCACAGACAGCAGGACCCCCCCCAATATAAGAGCGGTCACATGACATCACAGACCGCAGGACCCCCCCAATATAAGAGCGGTCACATGACATCACAGACAGCAGGACCCCCCCCAATATAAGAAGCGGTCACATGACATCACAGACAGCAGGACCCCCCCAATATAAGAGCGGTCACATGACATCACAGACAGCAGGACCCCCCCAATATAAGAGCGGTCACATGACATCACAGACAGCAGGACCCCCCCAATATAAGAGCGGTCACATGACATCACAGACAGCAGGACCCCCCCCAATATAAGAGCGGTCACATGACATCACAGGACAGCAGGACCCCCCCCCAATATTAAGAGCGGTCACATGACATCACAGACAGCAGGACCCCCCCAATATAAGACGGTCACATGACATCACAGACAGCAGGACCCCCCCAATATAAGAGCGGTCACATGACATCACAGACACAGCACCCCCCCCCCAATATAAGAGCGGCACCATGACATCACAGACAGCAGGACCCCCCCCCAATATAAGAGCGGTCACATGACATCACAGACCAGCAGGACCCCCCCCAATATAAGAGGCGGTCACATGACATCACAGACAGCAGGACCCCCCCAATATAAGAGCGGTCACATGACATCACAGACAGCAGGACCCCCCCCCAATATAAGAGCGGTTCACATGACATCACAGACAGCAGGACCCCCCCAATATAAGAGCGGTCACATGACATCACAGACAGCAGGACCCAGGACCCATGACCCCATATAAGAGCGGTCACATGACATCACATACAGGACCGGCAGGACCCCCCCCCAATATAAGAGCGGTCACATGACATCACAGACAGCAGGACCCCCCCAATATAAGAGCGGTCACCATACATGACATCACAGGACAGCAGGACCCCCCCCAATAATAAGAGCGGTCACATGACATCACAGACAGCAGGACCCCCCCCAATATAAGAGCGGTCACATGACATCACAGACAGCAGGACCCCCCCCAATATAAGAGCGGTCACATGACATCACAGACAGCAGGACCCCCCCCAATATAAGAGCGGTCACATGACATCACAGACAGCAGGACCCCCCCCAAATATAAGAGCGGTCACATGACATCACAGACCGCAGGACCCCCCCCAATATAAGAGCGGTCACATGACATCACAGACAGGACCCCCCCCCCCCAATATAAGAGCGGTCACATGACATCACAGACAGCAGGACCCCCCCAATATAAGAGCGGTCACATGACATCACAGACAGCAGCAGGACCCCCCCAACATGATCAAGAGCGGTCACATGACATCACAGACACAGGACCCCCCCCAATATAAGAGCGGTCACATGACATCACAGACAGCAGGGACCCCCCCCCCCAATATAAAGAGCGGTCACATGACATCACAGACAGCAGGACCCCCCCCCAATATAAGAGCGGTCACATGACATCACAGACAGCAGGACCCCCCAAATACAGACCCCGAGGTCACAGGAACACTGCAACAGACGGAACGCAGACCCCCCCCCATCAATATGACTATCAAGCCTGCGTCCTACATGCACAGCGAGCTCAGCAGACCGCAGGACGTAGCCCCCCCCAATAAAGACGAACGACAGTAACAACAGCGGCCCCCCCCCAATCCTGACGGGCCCCCTGACACCACAGACAGCAAGGCCCCCCGTCCTTCACAGGCCACAAGGGGCCCCCCCCTCACAGACAGCCACAAGCCCCCCCCTCTTAAGCTTCACAGGCCACAAGGGCCCCCCGTCTTTCACAGCCACAAGGGCCCCCCCCCTCTTCACAGGCCAACAAGGGGCCCCCCCCCCCCCCACATCTCTTTCACAGGCCACAAGGGCCCCCCCCGTCCCTTCACAGGCCACAAGGGCCCCCCCCAATCTTTCACAGCCACAAACCCCCCCCCCCCAATCCTTCCACGCCACAAGGGCCCCCCGTCTCTTAACAGGCCACAAGGCCCCCCCTCTTCACAGGCCACAAGGGGCCCCCCCCGTCTCTTCACAGGCCACAAGCGGCCCCCCGCTCTTCACAGCCACAAGGGGCCACAACAAGGCCCCCCGTCTCTTCACAGGCCACAAGGGCCCCCCCCCGTCTGCTTCACAGGCCACAAGGGGCCCCCGCGTCTTCTTCACAGCCACAAGCGGCCCCCCGTCCCATTCACAGGCCACAAGGGGCCCCCCCGTCTCTTCACAGGCCACAAGGGGCCCCCCGTCTCTTCACAGGCCACAAGGCCCCCCAGGCCACAAGGGGCCCCCCGTCTCTTCACAGGCCACAAGGGCCCCCCCCCCCTCTTCACAGGCCACAAGGGGCCCCCGTCTCTTCACAGGCCACAAGGGGCCCCCCGTCTTCACAGCCACAAGGGCCCCCCGTCTCTTCACAGGCCCAAGGGGCCCCCCGTCTCTTCACAGGCCACAAGGGCCCCCCGTCTCTTCACAGGCCACAAGGGGCCCCCCCGTCTCTTCACAGGCCACAAGGGGCCCCCCGTCTCTTCACAGGCCACAAGGCCCCCGTCTCTTCACAGCCACAAGAGGCCCCCCCTCTTCACAGGCCACAAGGGGCCCCCGTCTCTTCACAGCCACAAGGGCCCCCCGTCTCTTCACAGGCCACAAGGGCCCCCCCCGTCTCTTCACAGGCCACGGGCCCCCATCTCTTTACAGTGCAGTAACTGCTCCCGTGATCACATCGGGGCTCAGGGAAATGTGGGGGCACCTGACGTAACGTGAGACAAAGCATGGTGGAGGGAGATGGGTCTCTAACACACGATGGGGAGGAGGGGTCACATTGGGGGAGGGGGTGCCTGCTAGCAGAGGGGTGTCCACGTTGGGGTACCTGAGGAGGAGGAGTACTATGGTTGGTGCACCATTTGGCCGGGGGAGGGGGTGTAGGCAGTACCATGACTTGGGGGGTGTCCACGATATCCAAGGTTTGGGGGAGGGTACCTGTGGAGGAGTATCCATGGTTTGGGTGCACCATTTGGCCAGGAGGCAGCATCCACGGTTGGGGGATTATCTGCTGGCAAAGGTGTCCACAGTTTGGGGGGGGAGGGGGTACCTGTAGAGGAGGGTGTCCACGGTTTGGGGGGGGGCGGGAGGGGATCCATGGTTTGGGTGAACCATTTGGCCGGGCGGTTCCATGGTTTGGGGACACCATGTAGACAAAACCGGGGGGGGCACCCACGGTTGGGCGCACCATGCAGCCGGGGGGGCCTGCGCGGGTGTCCATCTCTATGTAGAAGATGAGCTCGGCGGAGTAGGGGCAGATGAGCGCTCCGGACTGCTGGCGCGCTGCTCCCTGCTGTACATGCTGCCGCTGCGCTCCCATCTCCTCTCTCCGCTCATCACATTTCATTATAAGAGCAGCGTGCGCCAACCGGCAACCTGCCGGAGCCTACCACTGCCTCAGCCGGGAGTGGGGCAGGGGGCGGGGACCTGCCCTAGACACTGCGGTGCAAGACCCGCTCCTCGGTACAACCATGGGAGAGCGCAGGGCACACAGACAGAACGACTCCGAGGAGCCCCGGGACCCTCACACTTCCCCTACAACGCAACCGTGCTCCCGGCGCCGCGGGCCAGCCCCCCCTGCAACAGTCAGGAAGAAGAGCGCACTTGGTACGGTCCGAAAAATGGTCCCAAGCCAAAGCCGTTACAGGCAGGTGGGGCGGGTCCAAAGCTGAGAGACGTAGGAGGAAAATGACGATTGGCTGGAGAAGAAACGCGGTGGGGGAGTAAGAGAGCGTTCATTGGCTGGAAGGAACCCATGGGCGGGGTAATAGCTCAGCTCGCAGTCTTTGTCTGCCTGGTGAACGCGAGAGCTTGGGAGACGAGAAAATCTCTCTCTACTCCTCCCCTTCTCAACGGCAGCCAATCAAACAGCGCACAGGCCGAGCGGCGTTTTTGATTGGCTGATGCAGTTACTAAGAGGGACAAAGGGAAAGAAAAATGTTCTAAGAAGTCAGAAAAGAGGCGCAAATGGTGAACGAGGTGTGAGGAGGAAGATCAGAGAGGAATGATGAGGAAGACCAGGAAGGAGAGAAGGATGAGGAAGATCAGAGAGGATGAGGAAGATCAGAGAGGAATGATGAGGAAGACCAGGAAGGAGAGAAGGATGAGGAAGATCAGAGAGGATAGGAAGATCAGAGAGGAATGATGAGAAGACCAGGAAGGAGAGAAGGATGAGGAAGATCAGAGAGGAGAAGAATGATGAGGAAGATCAGAGAGGAGAGAATGATGAGGAAGATCAGAGAGGAGAGAATGATGAGGAAGATCAGAGAGGAGAGGAAGATCAGGAAGGAGAGAAGGATGAGGAAGATCAGAGAGGAGAGAATGATGAGGAAATCAGAGGGAGAGAAGATCAGGAAGGAGAGAAGGATGAGGAAGATCAGGGAGGATGAGGAAGATCAGAGAGGAGAGAAGGATGAGGAAGATCAGGGAGGAGGAAGGAGAGGAGGAAGATCAGGAAAGAGAGGGGATGAGGAAGATCAGGAAAGAAGAGATGGATGAGGGAGATCAAAGAGGAGAGAAAGATGAGGAAGATCAGGGAGGAGAAAGATCAGGAGGATGAGGAAGATCAGGGAGGAGAGTAGGGTGAGGAAGATCAGAGAGAGGAGGAAGATCAGGAAGGAGAGATAGATGAAGATCAGAGAGGAGAAAAATCAGGGAGGGGGAAGATCAGGAAGGAGAGGAGGATGAGGAAGATCAGGAAGGAGAGATGGATGAGGAAGATCACAGAGGAGGAGAGAAGGATGAGGAGGATCAGGAAGGATGAGGAAGATCAGGAAGGAGAAAGATCAGGAAGGAGAGAAGGATGAGGAAGATCAGGGAGGTTATTATAAAGATGGCAAAGAAGATGAGGAGGGGAGGAAAGAAGGAGATGATGGGGGTGGAAGATGAAGGAAATGGGGATGAAAGGTGATGAGGAGGGGAAAGGAGAATGATGACGGAGATGAGGAGCCGAGGAATATCAGGAATTGGAGAAGGAGGGAGGGGAGGTGAATGAGGAGAGATGAGGGAAAGAAGATCAGGAAAGGAGATGGGAAAGGAGACTGGTGGGGATGAGGAAGGAGATAAGAAGGAGGAAGACTAGGAGGGGAAGTAAGATCAGGAGGGAGATGATGAAGAGATCAGAAAGGAAAGGAGGAAGATGATGAGGCAGGGAGGAAGATCAGGTGGCAGAAGGAGAAAGATCAGGAAGGTGATGAGGAAGATGTCAAGAAGAGGGAAATGAGGGGACTAAGATCAGGGAGGAGGAAGGATGAGGAGGATAGGAAATTAAGGGAGGAGAGGAAATAGAAGAAGTAGATGAGGAGGAAGTTAAAGGGAGGAGAGGAGAAATAGAAGAAGGAGATGACGAGGGGAGGAAGTTAAAAAAGGAGGGGAGGAGGAAATAGAAGAAGGAATGACGAGGGGAGGAAGTTAAAAAAAGGAGGGGAGGAGGAAATAGAAGAAGGAGATGACGAGGGAGAAGTTAAAAAGGAGGGGAGGAGGAAATAGAAGAAGGAGATGACGAGGGAGGAAGTTAAAGGAGGAGAGGAGGAAATAGAAGAAGGAGATGATTAGGGGAGAAAGTTAAAAGGGAGAGGAGGAAATAGAAGAATGAGATGATGAGGGGTGGAAGATCAGTAAAGAGGAGAAGATGATGATGAGGGGTGGAAGATCAGGAAGAAGATGAGGATGGGGAAGGAGAATGATGAGACAAGGAATATCAGGAATGAGAGAAGATGAGGAATGAGATGGGGGAAGTGATGAATAGGAAGAAGAAGAGGGGAGGAAAATCAGGAGGGAGAGGAGAACGAAGACTGAGGGGGTGAGGAGGAGGACTACTAGGAGGGGTAGGAAGATTAGGAAGGAGATGTGAGGGAGGACGGTGGTAAAGGAGATGAGGAGGAAGATCAAGAAGGAGAGGCGGAGAGAGGTGGAGGTGCTGGACCTGTTTGGATGAAACTCACAGAAGTAGTACTGGGGGGAAGCACATGAGCTGTGCCCCTCACAGTCCTCAGAGGTTGTGGTCCCAGTTCTGTCCTTTATCAGGAGGAGAAACAATAATCATTGTTTACCCAGACGTTGGGTGCGGCCATCTTGTCACATCATTTCCATAGCTGGAAGGAAGAAACCAGAAATGACTCCTAAAAAAACAGATGTGACATCAGCGATCCAGGCTGAGGGGCATGTGACAGAAATCCGATCGATACGTGGCCTAATCAGCTGTCAAGGGATCAGAAGTCCCATTTTCCGTGGGCGTTCAGAGGCAGCATTTCATGGGGTGATTTAAGTTAGAAAAAAGACTGAGAGGAGATGTAATAACTATGTATAAATATA
Source organism: Rhinella marina (assembly GCA_900303285.1). Taxonomy (NCBI): domain Eukaryota; kingdom Metazoa; phylum Chordata; class Amphibia; order Anura; family Bufonidae; genus Rhinella; species Rhinella marina. The sequence continues at coordinate 42,215 of ONZH01017541.1, forward strand.
TCAGGGGTCAGTACAGAGATCTCTCCCATCATCTATTTATCCCCAGGACTGGGACTGTGACGAGGGGACATCCTCTGCGTCTGGAGGAAAGAAGGTTTGTACACAAACATAGAAGAGGATTCTTTACTGTAAGAGCAGTGAGACTATGGATTCTTTACTGTAAGAGCAGTGAGACTATGGACTCTTTACTGTAATGAGCATGGAGAGACTATGGACTCTTTACTGTAAGAGCAGTGAGACTATGGACTCTTTATGGTAAGAGCAGCAAGCCTATGGACTCTTTACTGTAAGAGCAGTGAGACTATGGATTCTTTACTGTAAGAGCAGTGAGACTATGGACTCTTTACTGTAACAGCAGTGAGACTATGGACTCTTTACTGTAACAGCAGTGAGACTATGGATTCTTTACTGTAAGAGCATTGAGACTATGGACTCTTTACTGTAAGAGCAGTGAGACTATGGACTCTTTACTGTAAGAGCAGTGAGACTATGGACTCTTTACTGTAAGAACAGTGAGACTATGGACTCTTTACTGTAAGAGCAGTGAGACTATGGATTCTTTACTGTAAGAGCAGTGAGACTATGGATTCTTTACTGTAACAGCAGTGAGACTATGGATTCTTTACTGTAAGAGCAGTGAGACTATGGACTCTTTACTGTAAGAGCAGTGAGACTATGGATTCTTTACAGTAAGAGCAGTGAGACTATGGACTCTTTACTGTAACAGCAGTGAGACTATGGACTCTTTATGGTAAGAGCAGCAAGCCTATGGATTCTTTACTGTAAGAGCAGTGAGACTATGGATTCTTTACTGTAAGAGCAGTGAGACTATGGACTCTTTACTGTAAGCAGTGAGCAGGTGAGAACTATGGACTCTTTACTGTAAGAGCAGTGAGACTATGGATTCTTTACTGTAAGAAGCAGTGAGACTATGGACTCTTTACTGTAAGAGCAGTGAGACTATGGATTCTTTACTGTAAGAACAGTGAGACTATGGACTCTTTAACTGTAAGAGCAGTGAGACTATGGACTTCTTTACTGTAAGAGCAGTGAGACTATGGACTTTACTTTACTGTAAGAGCAGTGAGACTATGGACTCTATGGACTACTGTAAGAGCAGTGAGACTATGGACTCTTTACTGTAAGAAGCAGTGAGACTATGGACTCTCTACTGTAAGAGCAGTGAGACTATGGACTCTTTACTGTAAGAGCAGTGAGACTATGGACTCTCTTACTGTAAGAGCAGTGAGACTATGGACTCTTTACTGTAACAGCAGTGAGACTATGGACTTGTAAGAGCAGTGGACTATGGACTCTATACTGTAAGAGCAGTGAGACTATGGACTCTTTAACTGTAAGAGCAGTGAGACTATGGACTCTTTACTGTAACAGCAGTGAGACTATGGACTCTTTACTGTAACAGCAGTGGAGACTATGGACTCTTTACTGTAAGAGCAGTGAGACTATGGACTCTTTACTGTAAGAGCAGTGAGACTATGGACTCTTTACTGTAAGAGCAGTGAGACTATGGACTCTTTACTGTAAGAGCAGTGAGACTATGGACTCTTTACTATAAGAGCAGTGAGACTGTGGACTCTTTACTGTAAGAGCAGTGAGACTATGGACTCTTTACTATAAGAGCAGTGAGACTGTGGACTCTTTACTGTAAGAGCAGTGAGACTATGGACTCTATACTGTAAGAGCAGTGAGACTATGGACTCTTTACTGTAAGAGCAGTGAGACTATGGACTCTTTACTGTAAGAGCAGTGAGACTATGGACTCTTTACTGTAACAGTCAGTGAGACTGATGGGACTCTTTACTGTAAGAGCAGTGAGACTGTGGACTCTATATACTGTAAGAGCAGTGAGACTGTGGACTCTATACTGTAAGAGCAGTGAGACTATGGACTCTTTACTGTAACAGCAGTGAGACTATGGACTCTTTATGGTAAGAGCAGCAAGCCTATGGATTCTTTACTGTAAGAGCAGTGAGACTATGGATTCTTTACTGTAGAAGCAGTGAGACTATGGACTCTTTACTGTAACAGCAGTGAGACTATGGACTCTTTACTGTAAGAGCAGTGAGACTATGGACTTTTACTGTATACTGTAAGAGCAGTGAGACTATGGACTCTTTACTGTAAGAGCAGTGAGACTATGGACTCTTTACTGTAAGAGCAGTGAGACTATGGACTCTTTACTGTAAGAGCAGTGAGACTATGGACTCTCTGTTAGACTGTCTAAGAGAGCAGTGAGACTGGACTCTTTACTGTAAGAGCAGTGAGACTATGGACTCTTTACTGTAAGAGCAGTGAGACTATGGACTCTTTACTGTAAGAGCAGTGAGACTATGGACTCTTTACTGTAAGAGCAGTGAGACTATGGACTCTCTGACTGTAAGAAGTGAGACTATGGACTCTTTACTGTAAGAGCAGTGAGACTATGGACTCTTTACTGTAAAGCAGTGAGACTATGGACTCTTTACTGTAAGAGCAGTGAGACTATGGACTCTTTACTGTAACAGCAGTGAGACTATGGACTCTATACTGTAAGAGCAGTGAGACTATGGACTCTTTACTGTAAGAGCAGTAGACTATGGACTATGGACTCTTTACTGTAACAGCAGTGAGACTATGGGACTCTTTACTGTAAGAGCAGTGAGACTATGGACTCTTTACTGTAAGAGCAGTGAGACTATGGACTCTTTACTGTAAGAGCAGTGAGACTATGGACTCTTTACTGTAAGAGCAGTGAGACTATGGACTCTTTACTGTAAGAGCAGTGAGACTATGGACTCTTTACTGTAAGAGCAGTGAGACTGTATGTAGACTCTATGTGACAGTGTATGTATGTGTCCAGCTCCGGTTGTGTGATGCCCAGCGGTAGCAGGGGATTGTACCGTTAATGACTACAGTAAACCGGAGGCTCCATGTAATGAAATAAAGCTCCCAATCCAGCAGTGTGAAGGCCACCGTGACCTCCAGAGATGGACGCAGATCAGGACTCCGATCCATAGGTCCTGTCCATCTGAGTGGTGGCCATGATCCTGTGTAATCAGTGACCGCCATTATTAGGGGGCAGCGGGGTCCATTTAACTTACTGCAAACTTTTCCTCCTTAGATTGTGGTTGTGTTGTGGAGGTAAAGAAAATTAGATTGTGAGCTCCTCAGGGGAGGGGCTGTGGTCATTGCCTCATGTCATGCACTGTATATGTTGGAGGAGGGGCCTGGGACGTAGGCTGCACCTGAGGATCCAGCATATTCCAAGAGGCGACCTGACAGATAAGGAGGCGCCAAGAGCCTCGTACCTCGCTGAGCTCACAGGTTGTACGTCTCGCTGCTGGATGGAAGAAGCTGCAGTCGTGTACAGGTCGCAGTGGCACCAGTATGTATGGACTCCGCTCTGGTGTAGTCCCCGCAGCGCTCCCGGGACAGGCGTGATGTCATTCTCATCACACAGACGACCGATGTCAGCACTACATGGCAGCAGTCACACGGGACAACACGCAGCATGGCCGCTCTGGTCTCCAGAAATGGCCCAGGAGGCTGACACCAGAGAGGCTCTGACACCCTGCGGTCCGTGCAGCTATACACCCAGGGCGGTTGTCATGATGTATAATGGAGACAGGACTATTCTTTGTGGGTGATGATGGGAGTTGTAGTGTAAGGACACCTGAGACTGGATGTAGCACAAGTTGAGATCTGATTTCTGCTCCCCGAGGTTGTCAGGACACATGAGGCACATACCTCGTGCCTCGCAGCGCGGCTGACTGATATCTGATAACAGTCGAGCGCTGGGGACGAAGGTTCAGCGGAAGACAAGGTCTGCGGCCCCGGACATGAGGAGCCCCCCGCCCCAGACTGAGAGTTGTAATCCCCGGCCGCACACGTGTCACCGCAGCCACGTCCGAGATTTGACTATCTGCCGCCTGCTGTGCGCCGTATTGTGCCATGTGGCAGCGAGACGTTATGTGTGTGTGGCCCCAGCTTTAGTTCTGCACTGCTACACTGTAACAAACCCTCTGATATCAGAAGGATGGTTCTATTCACTGACAGCAGAGATCTTGAGAAAGATAAGAAACGCGAAGGGAGATTTTATTGAGAGGTTTCTGCCCCGTGGAACACATTCACTTTAGTATTTGCATGAAAAACCCATCTGTTAGCGCCACCTGTTTGTTCTTTCATTTCTCAGTCCACCTGAGGTGGTCACACATGCTCAGTCCACCCTTCTGATGTCAACAGCCAGATCTACTGTGAGACCCTCCGAGAAAGGACACCCGCGATCTGCCAGCCTGGAAAGAAGCTACCAAATCAACTGGAGCATCGTGAAGAGATGTCTGGATCCATGTGAGGGCTGGTTCTGGAGCCCATACCCTGTCTGGATCCATGTGAGGGCTGGTTCTGGAGCCCATACCCTGTCTGGATCCATGTGAGGGCTGGTTCTGGAGCCCATACCCTGTCTGGATCCATGTGAGGGCTGGTTCTGGAGCCCATACCCTGTCTGGATCCATGTGAGGCTGGTTCTGGAGCCCATACCCTGTCTGGATCCATGTGAATGGCTGGTTCTGGACCCCATGCCATCCCCTGTCTGGATCCATGTGAGGCTGGTTCTGGAGCCCATACCCTGTCTGGATCCATGTGAGAGCTGGTTCTGGACCTGGAGCCATACCCTGTCTGGATCCATGTGATCCATGGAGCTGGTTCTGGAGCCCATACCCTGTCTGGATCCATGTGAGGGCTGGTTCTGGAGCCCATACCCTGTCTGGATCCATGTGAGGGCTGGTTCTGGAGCCCATACCCTGTCTGGATCCATGTGAAGGGCTGGTTCTGGAGCCCATCCCCTGGATCCATGTGATCATACCTGAGGGCTGGTTCTGGAGCCCATACCCTGTCTGGATCCATGTGAGGGCTGGTTCTGTGAGGGCCCATACCCCTGTCTGGATCCATGTGAGGCTGGTTCTGGAGCCCATCCCCTGTCTGGATCCATGTGAGGGCTGGTTCTGGAGCCCATCCCTGTCTGGATCCAACGTGAGGGCTGGTTCTGGAGGCCCCCCATGTGTCTGGATCCATGTGAGGGCTGGTTCTGGAGCCCATCCCTGTCTGGATCCATGTGAGGGCTGGTTCTGGAGCCCATACCCTGTCTGGATCCATGTGGATCCATGTGGCTGGTTTCTGGAGCCCATCCCCTGTCTGGATCATGTGAGGCTGGTTCTGGAGCCCATCCCTGTCTGGATCCATGTGAGAGCTGGTTCTGGAGCCCATACCCTGCTGGATCTGGATCTGGAGCATCCCGTGGAGTGGGGCTGGTTCTGGAGCCCATCCCCTGTCTGGATCCATGTGAGGGCTGGTTCTGGAGCCCATCCCCTGTCTGGATCCATGTGAGGGCTGGTTCTGGAGCCCATACCCTGTCTGGATCCATGTGAGGCTGGTTCTGGGAGCTACCCTGGGATCATGTGAGGGCTGGTTCTGGAGCTGTCTGGATCCATGTGAGGGCTGGTTCTGGATACCCTGTCTGGATCCATGTGAGGGCTGGTTCTGGAGCCCATACCCTGTCTGGATCCAGTGAGGGCTGGTTCTGGAGCCCACCCTGTCTGATCCATTGTGAGCTGCTGGTTCTGGAGCCCATCCCTGTCTGGAATGTGAGCTGGAGCCCATACCCTGTCTGGATCCATGTGAGGGCTGGTTCTGGAGCCCCCCTGTCTGGATCCATTGGGGCTGGTTCGGAATCCCTGGTCTGGATTCTGTGAGGGCTGGTTCTGGAGCCCATACCCTGTCTGGATCCATGTGAGGGCTGGTTCTGGAGCCCATACCCTGTCTGGAGTGAGGCTGGTTCTGGAGCTTCATACCCTGTCTGGATCCATGTGAGGGCTGGTTCTGGAGCCCATACTGTCTGTCTGGATGTGAGGGCTGGTTCTGGAGCCATACCCTGTCTGGATCCATGTGAGGGCTGGTTCTGGAGCCCATACCCTGTCTGGATCCATGTGAGGGCTGGTTCTGGAGCCCATACCCTGTCTGGATCCATGTGAGGGCTGGTTCTGGAGCCCATACCCTGTCTGGATCCATGTGGAGGGCTGGATCTGGAGCCATTGTCTGGATCCATGTGAGGGCTGGTTCTGGAGCCCATCCCTGTCCTGGAATCCATGTGAGGGCTGGTTCTGGAGCCCATCCCCTGTCTGGATCCATGTGAGGGCTGGTTCTGGAGCCCATCCATGTGAGGCTGGTTCTGGAGCCCATCCCTGTCTGGATCCATGTGAGGGGGTTCTGGAGCCCATACCTGTCTGGATCCATGTGAGGGGTTCTGGAGCCATACCCTGTCTGGCCATGTCTGGTTCTGGAGCCATACCTGTCTGGATCCATGTGAGGCTGGTTCTGGAGCCATCCCTGGGATTCCATGTTTCTGGAGCCCATCCCTGTCTGGATCCATGTGAGGGCTGGTTCTGGAGCCATCCCTGTCTGATATGTGAGGGCTGGTTCTGGAGCCCATTGTCTGGATCCGTGAGGGCTGGTTCTGGAGCCCATCCCCTGTCTGGATCCATGTGAGGGCTGGTTCTGGAGCCCATCCCTGTCTGGATCCGTGTGAGGGCTGGTTCTGGGAGCCCATACCCTGGATCTGGATCCATATGTGAGGGCTGTTCTGGAGCCCATACCCTGTCTGGATCCATGTGAGGGCTGGTTCTGGATGCCCATACCTGTCTGGATCCATGTGTAGGCTGGTTCTGGAGCCTAGACCCTGTCTGGATCCATGTGAGGGCTGGTTCTGGATGCTCATACCCTGTCTGGATCCATGTGAGGGTGGTTCTGGAGCCCATCCCGTCTGGATCCATGTGAGGCTGGTCTGGAACCCATACCTGTCTGGATCCATTAAGGGCTGGTTCTGGAGCCCATCCCTGTCTGGATCCATGTGAGGGTGGTTCTGGAGCCATACCCTTCTGGATCATGTGAGGGCTGGTTCTGGAGCCCTGGATCGGATTCTGGATACTTGTCTGAGGCTGGTTCTGGAGCCATCCCTGTCTGGATCCATGTGAGGCTGATTGGAGCTCATACCCTGTCTGGATCATGTGAGGGCGGTTCTGGAGCCATACCCTGTCTGGATCCATATGTGAGGGCTGTTCTGGAGGCCCATACCCTGTCTGATCATGTGAGGACTGGTTCTGGAGCCATACCCTGTCTGGATCATTCTGAGGGCTGGTTCTGGAGCCCATACCCTGTCTGGATCATTGATGACTGGTTTGGAGCCCTACCTGTCTGGATCATTGTGAGGACTGGTTCTGGAGCCCATACCTGTCTGGATCCATGTGAGGGCTGGCTGGTTCTGAGGGCTGGTTCTGGAGCCCATACCCTGTCTGGATCATTGTGAGGGCTGGTTTGGAGCCATACCCTGTCTGGATCATTGTGAGGACTGGTTCTGGAGCCCATACCCTGTCTGGATCACTGGTTCTGGAGGCTGGTGGTTCTGGATCCCTTACCTGTTTGGATCATCTGTGAGGGCTGGTTCTGGAGCCTACCCTGTCTGGATCATTGTGAGG